>JAASGH010000263.1:0-23257 GCA_023334155.1 Globisporangium heterothallicum
GAGCGGACCGAAGTTGCGGTTGAGGTCGACGCCGTAGGTCGATCCCGAGACTTTTCGGCGGTTCTTGCGCCAGAGGCGGGTGTTGCTGAACGTGTAGCGGAATCCGTCGATGTTGACGATCGGCACGAAGTACCAGTCGTACTTGTTCAAGATCTGCAGAGAAGGGAGCGAAGGCATCGCAGACATGAGCAGTTGAAGTCTAGGGGATAAAGACAAAGGTCAGTCGTCCACGTACCGAAGTGATACTGGCATCGCCATTGCGGAGACCATCGAGAAGAGCAGCGATGGCGTAGAACGTCGTACTCCCAGCGTGCCATTCACGGGCATGGATCAACCCCTGGATGTAGATCGCCTTCTTGCCGGATCCACCGGTGGCGATCTTGTACGCTGGGATCGTGCGACCTAAGTGCAAACCAAAAACCAGACAGCGGTCAGTGTATACGAGTATGGACACTCTACGATGGAACGCGAATGAGGACTTGGTCTCATACCTTCGATGCTGGTGGCCACCGACGCGATCTTGGAGAGCGTCGCAGGATTTTCAGACACCAGCGTGTCCAAGAACGCAAACACTTCGTCAGCGGTGCGCCAGCAGTCAAAGAACGCGTTGTCGACGTACTTGGTCGCAGTGATTTGCTGCAGATGGCGACGCGTCGCGGTCGTGCAGGTCGCAAGTGTCGACGCTTCTTCCTTCAGGAGAGCCGCCGTGTCCACGGGGTCTCGCTCAACCGACACGGCCGAGGACGCACCGTCGAGCAGCTGGTACTTGGATGTGCCCGCGTAGAACTTGTTGACCACGTCTTCCGTGGCGTAGATGTCGGCTCTCACCTTGTTCGTGCCTTCCACCGCCTTCACTTCCCAGATATCGAGGTCGTCGCCGAACGTCGTGAGTGCCGAGTCGAAGACAGTCTTGGGCACAGTCACGTGGAAGAGTTGCTTTACAGCAGCATCGTCATCGGCGAGCGCTGTGGCGACGGCAGCCGCGGCAAAGAATGCAAGGGACGTGAAGATCTTCATTGTCGAGTCGTTCGGTGGTTCTGGTTGCACTTGCTCAAGACTGAGAAAATTGAGGAATGGACGCTGACAGTGGAGGTGAAAGCTGGGTGAGCACTACAGCAGGAAGGCGGCTTGGACGGACAGTAGTGGTGGTGATCACGAAGGGAAGTGCCAGCAGGTGACGACCATGAAAATTTGAGCTGTTGCACCAAGAGCGACGCAGGTGATGAAACCTCGAACAGGAGCAGGAGGGTTCACATCCCCACGCCGCGAAACCCATAAGCGCCGCAGTCCCTGCGTGGTAATCAGATTAAGAGATCTAAAACAGCGAGAGCGTGCATGGATCCAGTGAGAATCGAAAAAACCTCGAAGATACCGATCTTGGTCTGACAGGGCAAGTTGGAAACGCACACTCATTTGGTTGTATAGAAGCAAGGGAGTAAATGGCGTTGCTGCCAGCGAGTCCGTATACGTGATACTGCTGAGTCTACGCGAGCAATGTTCCTGTCGCCGAAGAGAAGCAGTTCAAGACGAGAGTTGATATGACTAGGTTCATCCGGTGGTTTACTATTGCGGTCTGGAAATGGGTACACATCGATTTTAATTAATCAGAAAGGAAGCCCACCGTCAACGAATTGACTGGGAATGTGCAGCATCTCCACCCAGCGGTGCTGCTGGCAAACCACCGATTGTGCTCTGTTGGCTGAATCGCCAACTCCAATTGGATACGGCAGTGGCCACGTAGCAAAAAAGGAAGGGGGTCAAAGCTCTCGATTTTTCCCACAGTCGAAGCATCGTTCGAAAACGAATCAAAAAGCGGATCCAAAAGATCTGCTCGATCTGATTCCAGTCGTTTCAGTAAAAGCGACCGCGAAAAAGATCTCCGAAGCCGCCAAGTTGAAGCGCATTCGTGTGAATAGTGCGCTCGAGATCTTGGACCTGGGTCTTCAAAATTGTGCCTACACGTCCAGAAAAGGTATTTCCCTTCGTTGTGCTACATGTACTCAGATTGACTGCGAGTCCAGAAAATCAAGAACCGCGGCCATCTGAAGAAAACGGAACCCACAACAGCATCGCGAGCGAAAGATCTGTTGTGTGTACATGGCCAGTGTCACTCGCAAGGATGCGCTCTCACAACCGAAATCGGCACCAAAGCAGGTCAGCGAGCAATAGGAAAGGATGATGCACTTGACCATCGCTCTCAGGATACCGCAGAGCGCCGGGTGTGTCCAGACCTGCAGCAGTGTTCTCTCTCGTCGCTCCTTGTATGGCGGCAATTCCTACCACGTGCATGCAATGATCCTCGCATTGCATCGATCGATCTGTCGCGTATTCACAGGAGGAAGACCCGCGTTAGCAGAAACAGGAGCGAGTCGATTTCTGCGTGCAGTAAACACACTTGCACTTGCATGGCGCTCGCATTATTATTCGTCGGTGTGCCAGTCCATCCCATCACCGAATCCAACCAGGACCTCGAGCGATCTGGTTCGTCCTGTTTATGCATGTTGCAGATCCCAGTTTTGACATAAACCAGTCCACATCGAGTGTGAGAGGATCGCTCGGTGGAGAAAGCGCAGTACCTTGTATAAAGAGGCGCATGAAGCGCTTTTGCTGTCAAATATTCAGTATAAAGAGTGTGCTGCACAAATGTACTGGATTAAACCATTCAAGCGAGCTGCACCTGCATCATTCGATCTGAGAATCCCTTGCCATGTGCTTCAACGGATCCACCTCGCATCTCCTCTTTTTCACGTTCTCGCGGCGCACACATCCACCGCAAGCCCATCCAAAACGATAGCTCTCTCGATCGTCTGGACACTCGGCGACATCCGTGTATTAATCCCAGCTGCGACCTCGTTTACAGGGTAGATTCTCCTTCCTCTTCACACACACACCTCCTCTTCCCTGCTCTTCTCCTGAGCGCTTCATTCTTCAATTTGCACGACTCAAGTCGCGGAAGCCCCACCAACCAACCACTGCCATGAAGATCTTTTCGTCCCTCGCCTTCCTCGCGGCGTGTGTCGCTGCCCAAGCCGTGGTGGCCGACGACGCCGTCAAGCAACTCTACCACGTGACCGTCCCAAAGGCAGTGCTCGACTCGGCGATCGCGTCGTTCGGAGACGACCTCGACATCTGGGAAGTCACGGTCGTCGAGGGCAACAAGCTCCAAGCCGATATCTACACGACCGAAGCGGTGATCAACAAATTCAACGGCGGCAAGTCCAAGTTCTCCACCCTGGACAGCAAATCGGCGACGACACCATCCGTCGTCAAGGTCGAACGCGACCCGGTGAACACGGCGGAGCTCATCCAGCAAGAAGCGTCGACGCTCGCGACCTGCACGACCGCCACCCGTCGCCACTTGCAAGCAGTCTCGGCCACCAACTACGTCGACAATGCGTTCTTTGACTGCTGGCGAACGGCCGATGAAGTGTACGCGTTCTTGGACACGTTGGTGAAAGAAAACCCCACGACGTTCTCCAAGATCGCGTCCGTGGCTACCAGCTACGAAGGACGCACCATCCCGGCGTACAAGTTGACCAGCGGCAGCGGATCGGGCAAGAAGGCCATTTACGTGCAAGGGTTGATCCACGCGCGCGAATGGCACGCGGGTAGTACGACATTCTACACCATCGCGGCGCTCCTTGACGGACTTCGCAACAGTGACGCCACCATCGCTCCGGTGAGTGCCTGCCAGAGTAAACCGTCCATTTGTCAGTCCGAGTTCTCGACCGCCTCACCACTAACCATGTCGTTGTTTCCTCCTTCGTTTTCTCTCTGTAGCTTGTGAACAAGTACGACTGGTACTTCGTGCCGATCGTCAACATCGACGGATTCCGCTACACGTTCAACGGCAACCGACTCTGGCGCAAGAACCGCCGAAAAGTCTCGGGATCGACCTACGGCGTCGACCTCAACCGCAACTTCGGTCCGCTCGCGTACTTTGGCAAGGGCGGTGAAGGTCCTTCGGCCGAGACGTACCCGGGTACGGCGCCATTGAGCGAACCTGAGACCGCGGGCATCTACAAGTTCCTCAAGACGTTGCCGCTCGCTGGAGCCTTGGACGTGCACGCGTACTCGAACCTCGTGCTGCGTCCGTTCGGCAACCAGGCAGCGCAGGCTGCGGCTCCTTACGGCGCGAAACTCAAGACCTTGGGGGACAACGTCAAGACGGCGATCGAGGTGGGCAACACGTACAAGTACACGAGCCAGACGGCGGCTCAGCTGTACTTGGCGTACGGGTCGTTCATGGACTCGATCTTCCTGGAGTTCAACAAGACCGCGACGCTCAGCTTCGAGATGGAGGGCAACAACTTTGTGGCTGCCACGAGCGTGATCCGTCCCGGTGGGAAGCACGTGTTCCAAGGTATCGTGCAATTCGCCAAGGAATTGACCGCGTACTACAGCTAAGTAGGACCAGCGAACAGTTTTTGTCGCCATTAACAGTAAGTAAATAAACCAATTTTGACTCGGAAGAACACACACATCGACTTCCATGCCTTGAACCGTGCCGGTGTTTACTTGACCAGCTGGTCCAACCATTCGGTAATCGGCGTGAAATCCATTCCCGAGTGCTCCAGCCCATACGTGAGACTGTACGTGACCCAGACAAAGAGTTTAGCCTGGATCATCTCCATGTGGGTCTCCAGGACAAACGCCAATTGGTAGAGTGCCGACACCCGCAGTTTCCAGTGCAGCAGCAGGCAGAGACCCAGAAGGGTGAGCACTTCCAACAGGATGTACGCGCCGAGGTTGTTCATGGCTGAGCGCAAGGTGGTCGTGGTCAGTGAGGCGATATGCGGGTAGAACGCTGCATTCGGCAGGTAAAACATCGTCGTCGTGTAGATCGTGTACAGGATCGGGATCATACACTCGATGTACTCCACGAGGACCAAGTACTCGCAGTTGAAGAGCATCTTGAGGGTCTGACTAACGATCTGAGCGCGCTCTTCCCGTGTGGACAATCCCCGACTCGGCGGGTTCGGTGATGGCGCAGGCACAATACTGCACGAAAGAGGAACGCGAAGCCACTTGTGGTACCATTTCCTTGCATCTGGGATACTCAAGAGTGGGGAGACATTCAGCTCCAATGTGCCGCGAATGAACCGCAGTTGCTGGCAACTTTCTTCCACACTCGCATGCAGACTTCGCTTTCTTGACCTCAGGCGGTCCGACGAGCTGAGCGCGTCGAGCTTTCGGGAGATAACCGATCGCTTCAAGATCCCTCGCGCTGAAACCACCGACTGAAGCACATCGAGGAAGATGATGATCAGCGTCGACAGGCGTGCGGTCGACACCATTTGCAGACACGCCGAGATATAGAGCGCATTGAAGATCTCGACGGAGAACACGGTGATTTCGGGCAGCGAGTCTTCCAAATCCGTGCCGCGAAACGTGTTGGCCATGAGGTTCTTCATGATCAATTTGAGTATTGGCAGCGTGACAAGAAACACCGTCTGCGTTATCTGTTGCCGGGAGAACCAGAGGAACAAAGCCGAGTACATGGGGTAAATGACGATCAGCGTGAACTGCACACACATCATCCTCGTGAGTTGGTACAGCTTCCGGCGTAGCTCCTGGACGCGGGTAAACGGCTCCGGACCGATCACGACCGTGAAAAAGAAGATCGCAAGGCACGCAAACGGTGTCGACGTCACCACAAACGCAAACGGGATGGGGAACGCCCACAGCCACGCAATCAGCATACTGGCGCCAGCAAACGATACACCCGTGCACATCGCCACACACGCAATGCGCCAGCGTGGAATGGTGAGGTCTGGGAGCATCTGGTGCGACTGAACGATGAAGTTGAACGTGAGCATGGTGTTCGTGACCGCGCACCGGATCCAGATGCCGTTGCTGGCATCCCACCCCAGTTTCGTCGACTGAAGCGGGATGCACCACTCCAGGAGCAGCACGAACACCAGCGACGGCATCGGGGTCAGCAAACACACTGCAAGTACTCGCTGTGGTGACGTCAACTGGCAGTACGAGTCCAGCGCCTGCAAACGAGCGACCGAGTACGCGCCGCAATGACTCACCTGGTAGGATTCCCACAACGCGTCAAGACGCTGGAAGATCGATGGTGCGGAGGTCCTACCATTCGTGGTTGCACATCTACCACCACGCGCTCGTCTCGCGGACGTGCGACACATACTTGAAATGTGCCGAAGACGAGGAACGCAGACAGCTCTTTGCGAATGGCGAATAGTTAACATCACTCTTGGCAGCAGGGACCAAACTAGAATAGACAAGCTCGAAATAGCTCGTGACGCAAACGAAGATGTTGGTCGAGATCGAGCAAACGCAATTCCGCACATTGAGTGCTACCAGTCGCACTCGTTCGCAGAATGCAGCGTTGCAAAGGACCAAGACGGACTTCCGTCGGCATTGGGAGCATCGATCGTGCATGTTGTGGGTGTCATCCAGTGCAAAAGTGCAGAATGCGCTCCTCGAATCGTGGATGGCTGCACAAGCGTACTTTTTATGTCGTCTGGATTATTATGCTTTTCCGAGGAAAACAAAGAAACCCAGAAACTCCAGAACTTGATTTGCGAACATCCAGGAATAGTGCCCCCTCAATTTTTGGAATCGGCAGTTAATTGTTCGAGAGCAAAATGGTGAAAAGGAGCTGGTGGAAATGCGCGAACGCGGCAGCATGCAAGGCACCAGGAGAGTGTGCTGGAGCCTCTGCGTCCCCAGCAGCAGCAGCACTGCCGCCGCTGCTGATGCTGCGGGAGATCCCCGCAACCTCCATGGCGCCGCTCTTTTTCTTCTGGTGCGTTCGCTGTCCTCGAGATCATCTTTCATGCTGATGCTCACGACGTTGTGCGAATATGTAATAGTGCTACGTGTTCACTTCGTATGGCGCCGTGCGAGTGCTGCCACATTCTGATCGACGCCGAGCAAGCGATCGACGGCGTGCTGCTCTGCAAGCGGTGTGGGTTTCTCACTGTCTTGGACCCGACCCTGCGCGCCTTAGTGCAGATCCCAGCATTCAACCGATCCATTCTGGTAAGCAGCGCAGTATGCTTCAGTGTGTTTAGCGAGAAGTGAATCCCACACTGATGCGCTGAAAATGCAAATAGAAGCGGACGCCTATTGCCATTGCGGACGTCGCAAACTTGCGCGAGCAGCTTCTTCAGTGTGAAGCGCAGGTTCGCAGCATGCAAGAGAAGAATCGGGAATCCGAGAGAGCTGAGGCTGTGCTCGAGCGTGACGAGAGCAACACGGCAGCATCAAGTCCAGCGATCCGCAAGCGGAAACGTACGATCCGAGAAGACAGTGAACCTCCTAGTCCTGTTGGCGCCAGCCAGCCATTCAGTCCACCATCCTCTGCACTTGATGCGAGTGCGCTGGAAGCTGAATCGAAATGTCTGCAGCACCAACTTCACCAAGTGAGGCGGCAATGGGAGCATTTCGTGGGGGAATCCACAGAGCAACCGTCGCATCGACTGCATCTGCAGCAATCGTTTTCATCCACCCACCTCAATGTACGTGTGTTGCGTATGCATGTGGGTTTTATTGTCGTAGCGCCATACTGGTGGCTGAGGTTTGCTTTTGTGCTGCGATGCCAGATACTAAAGATCATGCACGAGAAGAATATCGACGTCCTGGAACTAAAGGAGCTCTCGCGGCAAATCGAGCAGTTTCTGCTGCATCAGTCGACGCTTCTAAAGATGAAGTACGACCTGCTCTCCGCCGTGCAGACTTGCCGCGAGATTGAACAACTGGAGTCTCCTGTCTTCCAAGCCCAGACGACGCCAAACGTGACCAAATTGATCATGAACTCGACCAAAGAGCAGCTCAACCATCTATACAAAGCCTTCGAGACGCTTTCGCGGCCGTATCTGTCCCTGATCGGATGCGCGAACAAGCATCTCTTTGCACTTTACAATGCGGCGCAGAGATTGCAGAGCATGCGACGAACCAGTCAGAAGGAGCGGGAAACTTCGCATACCCTGGGCGAACGCTTTAGCCCCACCACTGCCGATCGCAGTACGATGCTGTCGCCATTTCTCGCCGATCGTTCGCGCAGTCGCCGCCGGTATGGAGTGAGAAATACAGGCAGCAGCAGCAATGCAAACACTCTGAGCGATCTCACTGGTCACGATGAGGTCTCGCGCGTGCAGCAGACGATCGAATACGGGAATCGCATCACAGAGATCTCGAAGAAAGTCGAGTTGTGGCGCGCGCTGAGCTCTACGATTGCGTCGACATGTGTGCTGAGTATCCTGGAGCTGTCGAGTGCGAATGATGCGCCGCTCTCTTGAGCAAGGAAGAACAGTGTCCTGCAGCGCATTTGTTGGTATTTTTCTCGATATATACTGTTGGCCACTAGTAGTAGCACCTACGCTCGCTCATTCTCTTAGCTGTTAAAAATGCGAGTATACAGCTGATCGTGCATTGCCTGAATCAAATCCAGCACGGGAGCAGATGAGTACGAGTCGTGGATGGTGCGGTTCTTCTTCGCGAGGAACACTTTTTCCATCAGCTCGCTCATCTCGAATTGCATGCGCGACGCTTCAAACGGTCCGATGAGGTTCAGTCGCGTCGCTGCACTGAGCACATCACGAATCACGAAGAACAAATACATCCGCTGGCAGGTACCTGCATCGACACCCAAGAGCGCACACACAAGTGCAAACACGACCGCATGGTGGATCCCTGGGTGCTTCTGGCGTTTCGACTCTTTCCGGATCGTCACCAACACCTGGAACCGGTCGTCATGCTTGCTATGGTAGGTCGAGATCGCGAGCCGCAGCATCGCGGCCCCCTGCGCGAACGACGCCTTCTTCGCGACGTGGTTGGAAAACAGCGCCGTCGCGTGCGCATTCACCTCCAAGAAGGACGCCACGATCGCATTCTCGCCTACTCCTTCCACCTTGCTACTGCTGCCGATGCCTCCTTCGACAGCGGAGTGCATCGTATACACAATCGGCAAAGCAAAGTTGGCCGTTTGATGCAGCGTCGACCGCAGAAACTGGTTGAGCGGGGATGCTGTCGTGGACGTGGGTGTCTTGGTGACGATGCGCTCCTGCACAGCCGCTTCAAGACCCACCGAGTGCGCAAAACCGCCCGTTGGGTACAGCGAGTCGACCATCTGCCAGATCGCCCAGTCGTTCGAGCCCATGGTGCGCGTAGTGGCGGCGTCGCTCACGTCCATGGCGCCGACGGAGCTTCTTGTCGCTAGCTGGGGATGAGCTCGGATGTCTTGAATGCACAAACTCAGGAAATTATCTTTTTGACAGTTTCATAGTCTACATTTATCCAATATTTTTGTGTATTTCGACTGTTTGACGGAAATAAGCGAGATTATTCTCTTTCGTGGTTTGTTCAACCGGAATTACGGGACAGCGTACTTAGTTCGCTTTTGGAAATAAGCGACCACTGACTCTCCCCGCACATCTTTACATTTTGACTGCTCCAGCTGCTCGCATTACCACGACTCATAAAAGCCAAAAATTACAATCTTTCACGTCTGCTGCATTCCGACTCTGCAAAGGATTATGATGATGCAAGTGGAAACAATTGAAGCTCCATACAGCCTTGTCTATCTATCTATCTATCTATCTATCAAGCTGTCAATCTCTCGTCGACGACGGCGACGCAACCTCGCCATCGTCTGTGTTCACAACAAACTTTACGCGGTAGATGTCGCCACCTTGGTCACGCACAAACTTTTCTCTGTCTGTCGGGACCCCAAATGGATTCTCGAGCAGGACGTCAAACTCGTAGCGCCGAGATTGCTCAAACACCTCCACCATGTACTCGAAGAGCTCTTCCACATCGGTCTGCACATAAATCGGCGTGCCATCGCGCAGCAGATCCGCGAGTTCATTGACAAACTCGTCGGTGACGAGACGGCGCTTCAAATGGCGCTTCTTCATCCATGGGTCCGGGTGGAAGATGGATACACTCTCGATCACACGTGGGAGCGACGGGATGAGCAGCTTTTGCTGGAAATTCATGTTCGCGTGCACGAACGCCAGGTTCGCGATCTCGCGCCGCTTGGCTTCCTCGATGGCGTCAAGGATCACGTTCTGGCGGATCTCCACGCCCACGTAATTCATGCGACCGACATTCGCCTGCGCGACCTGCATCAGGTACTTGCCTCGCGCGCAGCTAAGCAACAACAGCAGAACAAATGTCAGAGCATCCCATGGCATCAAAATGGCGATTCGTGAGGAGATTCAACGCACCCGATGTCCAAGTGGATCGGCAGACTCGTGTCGGCGAACGTGGTCTTCCAATCTGGCAGCGCAATCGGCTCGCGGTATTGCATCGCCAGCGGATTCACATGCTGCCGGAACCTCCGCGAGCCGCTGTTTGCGTCGCTTTCACTGACCGCGCGTGCGCCAATGAGAGCTGCGCTTGTGCTGCTGGTACGGAAGCGCTGACTGCATACAGCAAGAGCGCGACGTGGACGCAGTGGCACGCGCGTCAAGAGCGCTGCACCTCGCAGCATCATCATCACCACCATTGCCGATTCTGCCGACATTGTTGACCAGCCGAACCGCAGCACAGACTCTCTCGGAATACAAGACCGTCCTGTGATTCGGTCGTCGAAACTAGACAAACCTCCCAACGTGTCCTACGATTGGCTGAAAGTACGAGTTATTGGATGAAAAGATGAGGAGCACAGTTTGATTGGATGAAAAGGTCCACCCCAAAAGCGCACAGTGACACGTCATAGATGGTGGTCGCATTTGCATGAAAAACCAGTGAGTG
Organism: Globisporangium heterothallicum; assembly: GCA_023334155.1. Classification (NCBI taxonomy): domain Eukaryota; phylum Oomycota; class Peronosporomycetes; order Pythiales; family Pythiaceae; genus Globisporangium; species Globisporangium heterothallicum. Next base: position 10,729 of record JAASGH010000263.1, read on the forward strand.
GTGCATTAATTATCCAAGAGCTCAAGCGAGGAGAGAGAGCTCAAGCGGAGAGAGAGCTCAAGCAGAGAGAGAGAGAACAGGGAAGTGCGATGGACGAGAACATCAGCGGCGTGCTGACCGGTTTCCGCGAGGTGTACGGCAGGGAGACGCTCTCGCGCCTGGAGTTCGACCGCTCGGTGGCGGGATGGACGCAGTCGCTGCACAATGGCTTTGAGATCTGGTGGCTCGCGGGTATGCCGATCATGCTCGTGTTCCTCTTGACGCTGCTGAGCGTTTCCGTGGTCTCGGGCATGAGCGGTTTGGAGAAGAAGATCAAGTGGGAAGTTGAAGTCCCGGTGCCTGGCTTCGTGTGGAAACTCGCCGCGCGGTTGTGTGGACCCAGTGCGATTGGCACAAAGCAAAAGAGCAAGACGAAGCTGCTTCGTGCCGACAGCAGCGTGGAAAACCTCAAGGTGCGTGAACCGTAAACAGTCATGCTGGTAATGCGGCAGCGTATGGTCGATTGAACTGAGTTGGCGATGGGTGGTGGTGACCTTAGATTCCGCGTCACATTGCTGTGATCATGGATGGCAACCGCCGTTACGGGAAGACGAAGTACGGCGCGGGTGTGCGCGGCCACTCGGATGGCAGTAAGACGCTCGTAGCGTTCACGGACTGGTGCATTGAAGCCGGGATCCAAGCGCTCACTGTTTTCGCATTCTCCACAGGTTCGTCGTTGTTGTTGCTGTGCCGCGCTGGACGCACTTTGTGGTGGTTGCGCCTAACGAGTTGTGCTTTGCTTGGTAGAGAACTGGAACCGGGAGCAAACCGAAGTGGATGCGTTGATGAGCCTTTTCAATCAGTTTATGCATCAGATCGTGCCCGAAGCGATCAAGCGCGACATCCAAGTGCGCGTGCTTGTGTCCGATGGTCGTAAATTTCCTCCCTACATCGTCGAAGCGATCGAGGAAATCGAAGCCAAGACGAAAGGTTGTTCGGCATTTAACCTCAACATCTGCGTCAGGTACGATAAGCGCACATCCGCCGTCCAGTTCTTCCGCGATGCTTGAATCTGTTCCTAAACCGCTGCCTCGTGTGGTGCACTTTGTTCAGCTATGGTGCACGTGACGAAATTGTCGGCGCATGCAAGAAAATCGCGTCCGAAGTGTCCCGCGGCGAAACCTCCGTCGACGACATTGACGAGCACCTCCTCAGCCAGCGGATGCTCACAGCGTACGTTTTCCTATTCCTTTTCCATGGCGATGTGTCCTATTTCGACCTTTTGGGCAGATCACTGACGGTTGCGTTGTTCCTTCATCGTATGCATCAATCTCCCACAGCGGTCTACCGGATCCCGACATCTTGCTCCGCACGTCGGGGGAAGTGCGCATCAGCAACTTTCTGCTGTTCCAGATCGCGTACTCGGAGTTGATCTTCGTCGACAAGCTGTGGCCCGAAATGACGCAGGACGATCTCCACGACGCGATCGTCGAGTTCAATCGCCGCAAGCGCCGATTTGGCAAATAGGCGAGAGAGAGAGATCGATAGCAAATGGCATTCATGCACAACGATGCAGCTATTCGCATTTCCAATCCACACACCTTTCTATATGACCGTTTTGGTATTTCTTTTCCCTCCAAAACTCTGTACCGCATATCCTAGTTTGACTGCGAGATCAGGTCCGCATCCCTTTTCCATGCTAAACTAGGTCAAAATCGGGACTGCGCGCGCACTTTGTGAGCCTTCCTACCCTTCCGAGGACGACCATACTCACTCTCATACACTGTCACTCAATGAACATGAGTGCGATCGGGAAGCACGCCGACAACCACGCCGCGGTGAAAATGGAGGTCGATGCTACGGGTACCAGCGCAGCTCCCGTGCAGAAGAAGCAGCGCGTGCATGCCAGCGCGAACGACACCAAAAATGCGGCAGCGTCTTCTGTGCCGTCCTCCGCGTCCTCTGCTCTCGCGTCTCCTCCTCCTCCTGTTGTTGCTGCTGCTGCTGCTGCTGCGTCGTCATCGGGAGGTGGGAAGCCCGCGGCGAAATCCAAGTTCTGCATCAACTGTCAGAAGGAGCTGACGCGCAACATCCGCATCACGTGTGTCGAGTGTATCTCGCCGACGACGCAGCTGCCGTTGATCGAGCTGTGTGTGGAGTGCTTCGCCGTGGGCATTGAGCTGGGCGACCACAAGAAGACCCACAAGTACACGGTGTCCGATTGCTTGGCGTATCCTGTGGTCCGTGAGTCGCAGGCGTACCTGCAAAGCATGAGAGAAGCGAACAGCGCGTTTCCAGCAACGCAGACACCTCAGAAGGATGGCAGTGGTGCGCTCACAAGCGACTGGACCGCGGATGAAGAGTTGCTGCTGCTGGAAGGGATTGAAATGTTCGGTATGGGCAATTGGAAAGATATCGCGGAACATGTCGGCACGAAGTCGGAAAAGAAATGTGAAACGCACTACATGGGTGCGTATTTGAGCACCAGTGATCTGATGCCCCGCTTTTTAAACGATCCGGAAGTGCACGACGTCACGGAAGAAAAGAGTCCGGCAGCAACAAGCCAGCCGGCAGCAGCACAGACTCCGGACTCCAATGGAGCCGTGGCGCCGTCCATCGGTGTCGCTGCATTGTCTGGCGCGAACTCAGGCAGTGAGCTATCGGGGTACATGCCGCTCCGAGGTGACTTTGATGTAGAATACGACAATGAAGCCGAGCTGATCATGGCCGACATGGAATTTTCCGAGGACGACCATCCGACGGAGCGCGAGCTGAAGCTAAAGGTGATCGAGATCTACAACGCGAAATTAGACGAACGAGAGCGCCGCAAACGATTCGTCATTGAACGGGGCTTGCTGGACTACAAGCGCCACCAGCAATCGGAACGCCGCCGCCCCAAGGACGAACGCGAGCTGATCGCTCAGATGCGACCGTTTGCACGCTTCCAAACACCAAAGGAGCACGACGACTTTGTCAACGGGTTGATTTCAGCCATGCGGCTTCGCAAACAAATTCTCTTGCTGCAGGAGTATCGCAAAAGTGGTGTCCGTACCCTCGCGGAGGCCGAACTGTACGACCAGGAGAAAAAGAAGCGAGAAGTCGACCAAGCGCTGCAAAAGCAGCGTGATAATGCACCTTATTTATATGAATCAGGTCGCCCTGTGTCTAGTGGTAGAGATCGAGCAAACCGGTGGCTGAATCGTGATCAAGGTGCAAACGGAAGCGACGCTCCCAGCGACAAGAATGCTCGCGATCAAGACCATCCACGAACACGAGGTAGCGCTGGTCCGAGTACTGCGTCGCCCTCGTCCTTTTTGGTCGACGGCACGCCAGGTTCGCACCTGCTTACTCCACAAGAGAAAGAATTGTGTTCGAAGCTGAAGCTTCTGCCGAAGGTAAATGAGCTCGTTGTCTAGCTGTCTACTCGTCTGGATGCATGTGGACTCATCTCTACTGCTTTTCTTGTGCCATGTACTATCAGCATTACTTGGTTATCAAAGATGCACTGGTTCGAGAATGCTACCGATTGGGGTACTTGTCCAAAAAGACTGCCAAGGAAATCGTGAAGATAGGTAACGTGATGCATGCGTCATTGTGCCACCGCCTATCCTAGTGTGTACCTTGCTTGCTCATTCAAATAAAACCCCCGCAGATGTGAACAAAACGGGTCACATTTATGACTTCTTCGTCAAGTGCGGCTGGGTTCAAACGGAAAGTGCTGCGCCAAAAGGTCTGTCTTTCGTCCATCTGCCAGTGAATCTACTGTCTTTTTATCCCCGATGCACTCACCGTTCATCTTTATATTCACTATGACTCAATGACAGTGTCTGTATCTCCAAAATCCAAGACTGCGCCTACGGATCCTGCAACTAAATCACAAAGTGTCATCATCCCGAGCGGGACTCCCAGCAAAAGCGGAGTTGGTGGAGCGCTGCAAGTTCCAGCCAGTGTGCTTCCACCAAGCAGCTCGACTGCGGATGCCGCGACCGCCACGCCCTTGAAACGAAACGCAAACGAAATCAGTACTAGCGGCAACGTGACGGCATCGGGGACGAACCTATAAACGAAACAGAGGCGATGCAATACAGGACAGTTTTCTTTCCGATGTTGTCGTCTTTCCATCCTAGCGCTCCGTTTTTCCAAAGACGAACTGCGCTTTTTCCAGACAATGATTCCACTCATATCGCGTTTTGAATGCATCAAAGAAAAAATGACCGGTTCGTGTTTCGGAACCCGAACCGAACCGGTCCGGTTTTCTCTCGCTTTTGTTGCGCAAAAAGTGGCATCAGTGAGGAAGAAATACCGCAAGATGAGCATCTTGGACGTGATCACGAAGCAGCGCCGCGTGGACGTGGCCGACGCCAAGCAGCGCGTCTCGGAGCAGCAGCTGCGCGAGAAGATCCGCGCCACGGAGCGCACGTTCGGGTCCGCGCTGAACGTGCTCGACCGTCTGAACGCGCCAGTGGTGAGTAGAAAGTGACCGAGAAGGATCTTTTTGGGAGTGTTGAGGATGCAGGACGAAAGAACACGCTGGCGATCCTCTCTGTGTGGGATGTTTGCTGGTGCGTGTGTACTGACTGTGTGGTGTGTTTGCTTGCGTTGGCAAACAGAAACAAGGGTGGTCGAAGATTGCGTTGGCCGCCGAATTCAAGCGCGCGAGTCCAAGTAAAGGAGACATTGCCGTGGAGCTTGATGTCAAAGGTAGCGAGCGACAACGATGGCGATAAATGGTGAAACTGCCGCTCATGGTTGTCGGATATGTCTTTGTGGCTTCCTTGTCCTCTTGTTCATACTGCAGAGCAAGCGCAGCAGTATGCGTCAGCGGGTGCTAGCATGATCTCCGTGCTCACGGAGCCAAAGTGGTTCAAAGGTTCGCTGGAGGATATGCAAGCGGCACGAGAAACCGTGGAGGCGCAAGAAAACCGTCCAGCCATCTTGCGGAAAGATTTTATCATCGATGAATACCAGCTGCTCGAAGCGCGTGCATACGGCGCCGATTGCGTATTGCTTATTGTGGCGATTTTGACTCCAGAAGAGCTGACCGAACTGATTGAGGTCCGATACGCACGTCCAAAGTGCTCACTCAAGCGTTTCCACTGACAATGTGATGGTATCGGTTGGTTTCATTTTGGTACTAGGCAACCCACAAGCTCGGGATGTGTCCACTTGTTGAGGTTAACAGCATTGGAGAGCTTGACATTGCTTTGAAGGCGAACGCGAGGTAGCCATTGCGTGCGTTTCTTGCTACTCTATGTGGCTTACGTTCTCACGCTCCAAATTTTATACAGACTCATTGGTGTCAACAATCGCGATTTAAAGACCTTCAAGCTGGATTTGGATACTACTGTGCGCGTTGCAGACGAGATCCGTAGCCGCGGTATTGCACTTGATCGCGAAGGCGTCACGCTTTTCGCGCTCAGTGGAATCCACTCCCGTGCCGATGTTGTGAAATACGAGACCTGCGGCGCCCGTGGTATCCTCGTCGGCGAATTTTTGATGAAAAGCGGAGATGTGGAAGGCACGATCAACAAGCTTTTGATTGCGCGCCGTAGTTCTCGCGAGTTTGCGGATTTCTTTCCACAACCGCTCGCAAAGATTTGCGGTGTTACAAAGCTCGAATACGCCATGGCAGCGTTGCGATCAGGTGCGAACCTGGTTGGCTTGATCTTTGTTGAAAATACCTCTCGTTGTATCGACACGGAAGAGGCCAAGAAAATCGTGAATGCTGTGCGTCAATATGGCGAGCGCACTGGTCCTATCCTGCCTGAGATTTTGGAAAAGTCTGGTGTTTCTAGCGGACTTCAAACTAATGAGTGGTTCCAGAAAAACGCCAATGGACTCCGTCGAGTTTGCTCGCGCTCGCCTTTGGTCGTCGGCGTGTTTGTGAACAAGACTGCTGCTGAGATGAACGCGATTGCCGAAGAAGTTGGACTCGACATCGTGCAGCTTCACGGAGATGAAGGCTTCGACATTTGCAAAGACATCAAGGTCCCGACGATTCGCGTTTTCCATTTGCCTGACACCGTGAATACCGATAGCGTGGACGCGGAAGCTATCCTGCAGCACGTCCAAGGAGGTGAGTGAAACCCAGCTATTTTGGTTCGAGGAGTCATGTGTGTGTGCTTTTTGCTCATGCTTTCGCTCAAAAACCTTTTCCATCCAGGACTCGCCAACTTTTTGCTTCTTGATACAAGTGTTAAGGGTCAGCAAGGCGGTACGGGTGTGACGTTCGACTGGCGGATCGCGGCGCTTTTCAACCAGGCACGTCTGCCATGTCTGATGGCTGGTGGACTGACCCCTGAAAACGTATCGAAGGCACTCTCGGTGGCACGTCCATTGGGTGTCGATGTGAGCAGTGGCGTCGAAGTGAAAGGGTCTGCTGGCGTGAAGGATTTGGCCAAAGTGTCGCGTTTCCTGAAGGCTGTCAAGGACTTCCTCTCGATTGCATCGCTCAAGATTGACGAAGAAAACTAAATAGGTAATCCAGATTCCGTGAGGAAAACGAAGATGAGCTTGATGGAGTTGATCCAAGGTTGTAATCTTTCGAATGCAAATACATAGACGGTGATCGATCGATCTATCCACACACGCAAAGAAACAGGACCACCATTTTGCTTCCTCCCAATACCGATTTTCTTTGTGTTTGCGCACCCGCATTTGCAGTTCCGAGCTTCAAAGTGATGGCTCCAGTTGAAGTTGCAGCAGAGTGATGGTCACAAGTTTGCACGAAGCCCGCACGCACGCTCCTCTTGCTCGCTAACCGGCAGCTTTGCTGTGCGAAGCCTGCGCGCATCGGCATTCTGCAATTTCCCGTCCAGCGCACAAGGCGAACTCCGCACCGACGTGGCAGGAAGAAGAAGAAAACCGTTACAAGGTGGGAACGAAAGCAGCAATGCCGCTTGCGTGTGTGTGCTTCGTTCAAGGGGGAAAGTGCTGACGAGCCATGTGTGTGTGTCTTTGTAAGAGCTGCAAGAGGAGAATCGAGCTAAAAGATGCTGGTTCATGCGAATGCGGAATGCGCGGTACCAAGAGGAGTCAAGCGGCAGGTACGTGGGATGTATTTGCTGAGCGTTTTGTTGAATGGCGATGGAGACGCGGAAATAAAAACGGCCATCGTCTTTGCTTTCGTAAATCGCTAGGCGAAGACACCGCCGTCATGCTGGAAGCGAATGGCAATAGCAGCGTATCCGCGAAAGCGTCTTTGTAAGCGCGGTTTAACTTTTCCCTGCTCGAACGGGAACGAAACGGACGAAAATGGGACCAGAGACTCGATTGTAAGCGAACATCGTGCTGATGCTACTCAACGAACGTTGACGATCGAATATTGGAACCGCTCGGAAGAGTGCCTTGAGCGAAAATGGGACCATATGGATATGATTGATGTCAAGTATCCCTCCCGAGAAGCTCACATTTTATCAACCACACTGAGCGACGACCACACGGTGCTGGAGCCGAACATGTTTCCGTACGACACACCGGAAGGAATCGAGCACTGGACGCTGTGGAGCCGTGACGAAATGAATGACCAAGAAGTAGAAACATACGTAAGCAATTGGATAAAGGCGAAAGCAGTCCACGTGAAATGCTGGAATTTTGATGAAAACTCATCTCGGTCAATTCATTTGTTCCATGTGCACGTGTACTTTCAAGTTTCGGTGGGGCAGCGCGTGCTATCAATCGATTGAGTCCGCTTAGGCTCGAAGTTCATCCAGGTTTTACAGATTAAGACACCAAATGCAACTCATTTTGGCGATTTTGGTCATGCTACGTAGCTATTCATACGCTCGAACCAATGTCATTCTCATTCAGCGTGAGATCATGCTGTGTAAGAGTCATCCATCCTGCACAGAGTCCTCGCAGACCTTTCTTGTAGAACTACGGAAATGGGAGAACGAGCATCCGATACAAGTGAAAGACAAAGCATCGAGAAAGCGAATTCTTCATTCAGAATTACGCGCAAAAATGGGTTCCGTGGTTCACCTGGCTGCGCAGAGTGCGTCTAGTATCCATCGGTGTTGTAGTGGTCAGCAGTCATCAGCTTGGACCACGCGGCAGCGAAGGCTTGCTTGAAGATAGTCTGACTAGAGGCGTAGAGCGTCACGATCTGCCTGAACGCTGGGTCCGACGTGAGAGCGAAATCGGTGTCCAAGATGTAGATTTCTTCTCCGTCAGCCTTGTACTCTTTCTCGGACACCTTGGTCCACTTCTTCGATATCAAGAGCTTGAAAAACGTGTTGGACAGCTTGGATGGTTCGTCCGTGTAGGTGCCTTGAAAACCCAAGCGTTTTTGTTGCACTGGGCTACGAAGTCTGCCGGCGAGGGCGACGGTATCGAAAGCGGACAAACCCATGACCTTCATGCTGTCGCGGACAGCAATCGAAGCATCCTTGTAGTAGTCGCGTGGAGCCAAGTGATCCGAGTTCGAGCCATCAACAGCATCCACACGACCACCAACGAATTGCATGTCAACGCCACCAGCGTCTTCAAGGGCGACTTGGCCAGCCAAGACGATCAAGTCAGCCGTAGACAAGTTTGGGAAAGACTTTTTGATAGACTCCAGCGCAGCGATGACTTGGTCCATACCAGCATTCAGCGGCCAGTCTTTCTGAGGAGAGAAGCGAATCTTGGCGCCGTTGCAACCGCCAGCGTAATCCGTGAGACGGAAGGTCGACGCGCATTGCCACGCGAGGTTGACAAACAACGCGCCGTTGTAGGTCTTACCGCCAGCTTTTTGGTCACTGGTAAGTCCACTCACAGGAGTCGTGAGAAGGTTCTTAATCTGCTTGCGCACAGCCTTGAAGTCTGGAAGTTGCGCTGGAGCAGCAGGGAGAGGGTTCTGGAATGGCTGAGCAGGTGGGATGTCATTACCGCGGCAACGAGCGACTGGACCCATGTCTCTGGACACGAGCTTGTACCACGCGTGCGAGAACGCTTCGTCCAGACTCGTGAGGTTGGCAGCGAACTCCTTGGAGATCGCCAAGTACGATGGATCGTGCAGCAACGCAATATCGGCAGTGAGCATGCGCACGGGAGGCGTCGTCTCTGGCACGGGACGCCATTGGTTGTGGCCACCTGGACCGAAGAATTTCTCCCACTTGAGGTTGGTGAGTCCCTTGAAGTATCCGTTGCCCCACTTGGTCGGAGTGAACGTCCAAGCGCCTTCGAAGCCACTCGTGAAAGTGTTGTTGCCCTTGCCCTTGCTCGGTCCTTCTCCGCAGGTGCCTGGCCATGGGTGCTCTGGATCTTCAGTCGGGTCTGGACCAGGTCCGGTTGGGCATGCGCCGTGGGTCTTGCCAAATGCATGGCCACCACCGATCAAGGCAACGGTCTCGCGATCGTTCATGCCCATGCGCTGGAAGGTGTCGCGGATATCAGCCACGGAGAGTGCTGGGTCAGGATTGCCCATGGGTCCTTCGGGGTTGACGTAGATCAGACCAATCGTCGTTGGACCAAGTGGAGACTTGCATTGACCGTTGACTTCGCAATGCACGATCTCTTCCTGCTCAGGCGTAGGACCGAGCTGGAGGCTGTTGGTGCCATCGGCGTCATCGCGGCGACCGCCACAGAAACCAAGCACTGGTCCGCCCATGCTTTCGATGGCGACGTTGCCGGCGAGAACGATGAGATCCCCCCACGACAAGCTGTTGCCGTATTTCGCCTTGATTGGTTCGAGGAGGTCGAGAGCCTTGTCGAGGTTCGTGTTGTCTGCCCAGCTGCGTTCCGGATTGAAGCGAATGCGGCCACCATCGCAACCACCACGTCCATCAGAAGAACGGTAGGAACCATTGCAATGCCACGCGAGACGGATCATCAGTCCACCGTAGTGTCCAAAGTCGGCAGGCCAGAAGTCTTTCGAGTCCGTCATCAGGAACAAAAGGTCCTTCTTGACGTCGTCGTAGTTGATGACTTCACAGTTCTTGCTAGCGTACTGTTCGCTCGAGATCGTGCGGTCTTGTCCTGGGATGGTGGCTTGCACGTCGTACCCAAATGGGCATTTGCTAGCCGCAGCTCCCGCTGTCGCAACAGCAGCGATCGCGGCGAGGAAAGTCGCGGCGCGGATGTTCATCTTGTATTTCTTGGTCGTTCGAAGCGGAGAGCGGGAATGGTGCTTTGCGTCTTTCGAGGTAAAAGAAACTGTGAGCAGCTCTCAAGAGTGGAGAAGCAGCCGGCAAGAACAGTAACAGCGATGGCACCAGCAGATGATGTTGTCGTTCCTGCCGCCTTTCTTCGGGTGCAAACAGGAGTGCCTTTTTTCTGGAGTTCAGAGAAACGCTGGTGAGCTTTCAGTCTCCACTAGCTTCGGAATGTCCCAGCCACTCATGATGGAAAAGCTACCGGGAAAGTACCGATTAAAGAGATGATATCACAACCATCGCTCGAAGTTGTATCAGCATAAACAGAGACCAGCGATTCCGTCCCTCGTACGACATGGACCCGCGGAAACAAAGGATCGGAAGGAGAGCGCGTCGCGTGATCGCTTCAACCTGAGCGCGTTGCCCCTCCCCCTACTTGCTCTGATAACTTCAATTTTCGAAGCTCCTGCGTCTTCCGCAGAGTGCTGGCGACGATAAAGCACCCAAGTCGAACATCCCACAGCTTTCTTTTTCCGCAAATTTTCAAATCGTCGGAAAAGCTGCTGCAAACACATACGCACGACTTGGAGAAAACCACCAATTGTGGAGAAATTCTCCATATGTACCACCAAAATTGGCGCATCCATGTTTTTGGGTGTTTTTTTCTGGTTTCGTTGGAGCAAAGAAATTACGAGCTCAAGATTCGACAATACATCACTGCAAATAAGCGATTCCCTCGAATCTTGAAAGGGCTTTGATACCTGTCCTACCTGCGATGTCAAAACCTGGACAGGAAAAGGTCAGTCGGTGCAGATTCTCTTTCGCACATTCCACACTTTACGTCCAGACTATCTGCAGACCTCAAATCGGAACGAGACAACAGTCGGAAGCAGTGGGTGCGAAGAACCCCAACGCAAGCCAATCCACATTTCACGTTCCACTTACGAGATGCCCTCGTGTGTGTGTGTTTGGGAGTCGCGAAACTCCTCTCCATCTGAGCAAATTGTCTCGACATGTGCGCCAGGCACGACGGACTAATCCATAGATTTTCGTGTGCGCCAGCTGCATGATAAAGTCCAGGATAGTGAAGAAAGGTGGAACTTGGGACCAGCGGCAATGCTGTGCGAGTCTTTGCAACTCCGAAAGGTGTGGTGTCTTGATTCGTTGAGGTTTCAGAATCCTTGAGTGCTGATCGTGGGAGATACTCTAGTTTCGATGATCAGCATGCATGAAATCGGATACGAAGGGTGCTTCGCTCAAGAGTGGTCAGTGATCCAATGGCCAGAGTGTGATCAGTTTCCAGCCAATCGGTGGTGGTCAGATCGACAGAAACTTCAAGCTTGTATGCCTGGTGAAAGTGTTGCAGGTCTCTCTCGTCCATGTCCTACCGTGAACATTCCATGTCGAATGTCCTACCGTTGGAGGAGAACCTGTTTCAGCACCACTGTTAAAGTGGCGCTTGCGATGTGGAAGGTGTATCGCTCTCTGTGAGGCTTTTTAAACACCACCGATTGCATACCCTCACGCGCTTTTACGGAGAGCGTAAGGGCATGCAATGCAGTAATGATTCGGAGACGGCGCACACCGTGCTTCCAGGCTCCGTGCACACCGTTGAGCAGTGCGATGTACTCGGCGGTGTTGTTCGTATTGTATTTGCTGGGGAGAAAGTGGTGGCAGCTCCAAAAGATTGCACCTCCAGGCTCGAAGAGTGCTGAGCCAGCACCTCCTTTGCCTGGGTTGCCTGGACACGCACCATCGAACCGCAGCAGCCATGTCCGGCCATCTCCCCTGTCCTCGCTCGTCGACCCCGTAGTCGTCGTTGTCCTAGTCGCTGGGTCGTTGTCGTCCGCAGGTGCTGTTGCCGCTGTTTCACTCGTCGTCGCTGGTTCACTCGTCGTCGCTGGTTCACTCGTCGTCCTTGTCACTGCCGCAGCTACTGTCGCTGCGGTGCGTCGCGTTGGAACCGCGTTCCTGGCAGCCGTCGCTGCCGTCGAGGTCTGTCGCTGCGTCGCTCGTTGTCGTCTGCCTGGAGTTCGCGTCGCTGGCGTCGTAGCTGCCGACGCGGGTTGCGTCGTTGGGGGTGCAGTTGGCGTTGGCGGACTTGATCTTGCCGGAGTTGGCGCCACGGCGTCGCTTCGAATCGGCGTGCTGCGCCAGTGGGTCGGGTTCGCTGACAGGACTCTCTCTGCTGCGCGTTCTCGGGATGCGATTGCTGTCGCAGTACGCCAGTTGGCTGGATTCGCAGTCAAAACACGCTCGGGAGCGCGCTCTGGACCTGCATTTGCCTCTGCGTTGATCGCCGGGGACGTCCGTCGTCTCGAAGTTGCACTGTTGTCCCTTAGAGCACGCTCCGGGTTACTGTTCCGAGCAGTAGTTGAGCGTGTCGGTGCACTTGCCAGGTTGGTGGCGGTTTCGTGGGTCGAAGGTGCACGCTGGGTTGGTGCTGGGTCTGCATTTGCTCCTGCGCCAACGGCAGC
>JAASGH010000264.1:0-23146 GCA_023334155.1 Globisporangium heterothallicum
CTTGCTGGCTGGCCAGCTCCCGGTAGGCATGGCGGCACCCGAGGCGGTGGCGATGGTGGCCGCGATGACAGCAGCAACGGTGGTAGCGAAAGTGTTGACCATGGTTGGGTAGTGGTGGTGTGCTTGGTGGAGAGTGAGTTGCTCGAGTTCGGACTTGAGCGATTGCTGGAGGATTTGGAAGTGAGGTTTGGGAATAAACAAAGTATGTCAGGCGAGGGAGAGCATTTCCAACCATTTGTCAATGGCAGGTCTTTTGCTCCATCTAGATATCGATGTGTTGGTCGATCCTGATGTGTCTGCCTCGCGTCTGGATCTACATCAAAGACGAGGCGCAGAGAAAGACTCGTCGAATCTGCGCAGCAGTGTAGCTGTCGTATAGAACGTGTAGGTTCCATACGATACTGGAGAATGGAAACCTTGCCGCACCGAACTGAACCAAAAAGCGCCAGCGTGAACTACGCAGGTCGCTGAAAAGGAGATGTGCATACGGTGACAGTGTTTCTCGAATGGACGCATCCAGGTGCAGCATGGACTTTTGATGCCATTGCGACGTTTGTAGACTCTCTGCGAGAGTCGGATCTGGAGCGAAAGACAGAAGTGCAGCTCGCGACCGATTCCGTCCATCTCTTCGGTGTGGCTTGGACGTGGTGCTCAATCAAGAGGGTGGTATGTGCAGAGGTATCCTGTATCCGACGACGAGCACCCATCAAGCAGCAGAACAACAATGAGCGTGGATAGGAGAGAAAACAAATCTAGCCAGAGCTCCGACAGAAGAAAAGACCTTGGTTTTGCCGTAAAGGATTTGCGAGTTTCAGCTGGTCGACCACGAGAGGATCGCGTATCCTGCAAATATGCAGCAGTCCTCCTGCATCCGGACAAGACCGTCTTGTCCCGACTAGCGGAGTCAAAAATCGAATCGCTCCATTTCAACGCAAGGCATTTTTCTCGAAACCATCTGGTTCTCCCAAACGAAATCAATCCTGTCATCGGTCAGTTGCAGGTCGTTCTAGTCGAATGTCCCGTCAGCGGGTGAAACATGAGTCCACACTCTGACCCGCACCACTATTTGCCCTCGATTACTGCCACCCTCCCGTTGTGCGACACTTGATGACCAGATCCGAAGATAAAACATAGTCTACAGAAAGATACTTTTTGATGAAGCGTCAATCTTTAGTCGTCCTGTTTGTTGGTTTCTTGTCTCCCATTTTCATCGTCATTCTCAATGCCATACAATGGAGAGGAAATCGCAGCAGCGAACTCGAGCGATTTGGCTCTCCATCATGTTCATAGTGGTGCTCGCTTTCGAAGCAGACAATGCAGCGACTGCGAGCTGCATCCACGACAAACTGAAGCTCCACGTCGCGCCAAGTCCTCAAAACTATGGCGCACAGCAGCATCCAGAAGACAGCACCAATCCTGCTCGCTCCTTCACCTCGATGTCTCAAGAAGAAGCGACTTCAGATGTCCGCAGCACAGACCAAACGATTCAAGAAGAGGTGAACCCAGAGTTGGAGCAACCGCAGAATGTGGCAGTGAAAGAGGAGCTGTAGGCGCAACCAAATGGCAGTAATGAAGCCAAGCGTGCAGTGTGTTTTCTTTCTCCTCATACAACCGTCTGGGTCTACTAGGATATGGAGGACTACATTAGGGCTCGTCAAACGTCTTGTGCTTTTTCTCATGGCTGTGCCGAATTTTCTTGACGAGCACACCCGCGACAACAAACGCCAGCAGACCTCCAAGAAACATCGGAAATTGCTGCTGCTGCTGCAGACTCGAAGCATGCATCGTATCGCTGCTCTTCACCGACGAGCGCACGTCAGCTCCCAGGAAGCGAGCAGGCACCTCAAACTCGCTCGCTCGCTTCGTTGTTGTGCCCTCGTCTAGAAACTCGCGACTCGATGACGGCAAAGGTGGATCGGTGTCCGCAAAGTCGTATTTCTGCGCCGTCAACAGCGTCCGATCCTTGTTGTTTTGCTGGATGTTAACTGTCGGATCTTCTGGATCCAACGGGAGCGTCACGTCAACCGCATTGTTCTGAGCCCCCAAGCCACGAGCGGGATGATGAGGTTCCAGTTCCGAGGTGTCTTCCGTCTCGAACGGGTACAGCTGTGCTGCAGCCATGCCGACACTCTCCATAGCCAATGGACCAACGGCGCCACCGACGCCGACACCACCGTCGTGTTCGCTCTGTGGCGGTTGTTTTCGCACGGGGTCCAAGAGCGGATGGAATCGCTGCACAGCGCCATCGGCATCGGCAAATTGCTCGACGGAAATCGCCGTCGTGGTGCCGCGGAGAGCCATTGAAGAGTGATTCAAGCGGTGTTCGGGAAGGCAAGATGCAGACGCGTCTGGGGGATGTGGTCTGTTGTCGCGATTGCGGATTGTCGAGCTTGAGGATGGGAATTGTTGGTCTCATTTTCAACAGACATTTTGCGACTCTTTGGGAAGAATCCACAAAATAGAAGGTCGCTTCCTCAATACAAAGCCGCATTGTATTTGAAAGCGTCACTGAAATGGGAATTGTGACATGCATCGAAATGCTGACTCGCATTGTTGCGAAGTGGAAGACTTGAGAAATGGGATATTGCCGCTTTGGTTCTTCCGATGGCGGAAACTGCATTTGATCCACAAAGAAGCGCAAGAAGACCAACAGCATGCACACATTCGCAAACCCATGCATTTTCTACTCTCGCTTGGCGCTTCTAGCGTCTTGCTGCTCAACAAACCACCGCCATCCTTCCTCTCGACTGTCCCTGTTCTATGCTGTGGGACGCGGGATGTGGGTGAACTTGGCTCCTTTCATCCGCTCCATCATCTTCAAATCGCGCTCGCCCTTGCGTATTAAATGCTCAATCACATTGAAATCCATACGACCCACCGACGTTGCCTGGTGCAGCCGCAGCAGGAACACGCACCAACAAACACAACATCGTCAACTACACACCACTCCGACTGTCATATCCCCTCTCGCACGAAAGTAGAAAGCACGTACATCGTCGCGGAAGCGCTCACGCACATATGTGAACGTCGTGCCTCCCTTTGTAGGTGCATCTGCGACCTCGAGGTCTTTCTTTTGCGCAGTGCGCAATGCCTTCTTGTAGAGCGCAAGCACCTGCTTTTGCAGTCCCGAGTGGGTCGCAGCGGGCGGCTTGAGCGTCTTCGCCGCGCTGTTGATCACCGCCACCATGGCAGCAGCTGGGATACACTGGCGATGGCGCTTGGAGTGATGGCGCTTGGAGCGCTTGTGGATAAGAGGCGTGATGGAGGACGAGCGCACTCGTGGGATGATGCGTTGTCGTCGAAATGCTCCTTTGATGCTCCGATTGCAGACAATTGATACTGCAAATCGACACCTAGTCGCCGTCCTCGTTTTATTGCTCTCATTTGCATCAAACTAGGCGACTGCACCCGAAACACACGTGACCCACGCTATTTCGGAGGTTGCGACATTCGTTAAAAATGGGAACCACTTTAGGAAACCAGACCATGAATAGCGAGTCTCCCACATCTCTCCATTATGTTCATGATGTTCGAGAAATTGTTTTCGGGAGCATCCCGTAAATGCATCTCGCAGTAACGTGGCTCACACTATTCACGTCCACGAAACAGTACTGACAGACAACCACAATCTCAATTGATCATCTCGGAAATGGCGCCGACGGAATTGCTCTCGAACCCGCCGTGTTTCCGCTCGGGACTCATGTGGGGCATCGCGACGGGTGTGCTCATCGGCGGCCACCGGTTCCGCACGACCAAGCAGATCCGCACGGCGTGCGACTGGGCGGTGCTCGCGTTCGGTGGCGTCGCTGCTGGTTCCTGGTGAGCGTCTTGTCTGTGAATGCATCAATCAATGGCGATACTGGTTTGTCTTGACGTCGTGCTGACAGACGACGCTGGTGTGTGTTTGTATGCGCGCAGGTTGGTGTGTCGGGCGACGTATTTGACGCGTGTGAAGCAAACACGTCAGTTCATGGAAGTCATGAACAACCCGGAGAAGAAAGCAGAAGCCGAGCAGTTCCTGCGCTCGCGCGTCGAACCGAAGCAGGATTAGAGAGAGATCGGTACAATTCTCGGTTGTGCTCTTCGTAGCCGCGTTTGGAGTCCTAGAGAGATCGATAAAGAGGGCAAGAGAGTGCGGAGTTTACGAGGTGGCTTTCGAATGGTCCTGCTTTCCTATTAGCTGCTTTGTTTGTTAGGGTGTGACGAGAGGAACGACATCACAGCTCACTTCATCTTGATTTTTGCTACATAGAGAAACAACATGGTACGGAAAAGTACTACAAACTCCGATTTGCCCGCCATATCACCAAAATTTCCGCTGTTACCGAGCCACGAGCGACACTAATATATGACGTTTCTGTATTTCTTGCATTGCTTCTGCTGACTTTCTTCATCCTCTCTAACCCGAGAAATCAAACGAGTTCTTTCGTTCCCGATAATAATCGTCGAAATCGTCCAAAAACTCGGCTTGTGGTGGCGGTGGCGTTGCCATCGCCGTCGACGCAGGCGAGTCGACACCGATGGTCACGACCTGCTTCTTTTGGTGCGCGAGCTGCTTGGCTTGCTTCTTCTTCGTGTCCTTGTCGACCATTTGAGCGATCACGTTAACCATCTCAGCATCTACAGCATTTGGGAGGGGAGGACATCCCAGGAAATGCAACACGAACATTAGAAAAACCATCTCTAGCCAAAGCGCGTGCTGCGAACAACTGGGAGTTGGTGAGTGTACCTAGTGGAGCCGCCGACGCCTTGAGTGCGATTTCGATCAGCGCCGGGTGGTGCTTTTCTTCGTATTTAAATTTACACTTGAGCTCTTTGCGCTTTCGGTTCGGGAACAACGTCGCCATCATGGAAAAGTTTGGACCGACTTGGCTGAGGCACTGCAGATCAAAATACATCAGCACGTCATCCCGTCAGTCATCAGCAAGCGTCAGTAAGCAGCGCAAGAGGGACGTACGTAGTAAAACTGCTTGGTTTCGTCCTTGGCCCAACGCTTGCCTGGCGTGTTTGGCTGCGCATAATATCTCGCGCCGCTGCGTCGAGGCATCTGATCCTCGTTGTCCGAGACGTCGCCGCCGCGGTGCGACACCTCGCTGATCTTCACGGTCGATTCCAAAATCACCATCTTCCCGTCAATGATCTCAACCTGTGGCGTCACAATCGAGCCCGCAAACGCAGCCGATTCCGAGGAGACAGAGAACGAGCGGACACGGTTGAGAGCTTGCGTGTTGATCAAGCTCGAGCTACCGGAACCGTTGGCGAGTGGGTTGTCGGCAGAGGTCGCGTTGACTTCCTGCTCGTGGCGGTTCACGCGCTTGCCCTTTGGCACAGTGAGCGCTAACTCGCCCATGGTCATCTGAGAAGGCTCCTTCTTCAACAACTCATCCACCTTCGTGCGCGAGGACTTTCTGGTCACAGATGTAATAGACGACGACGAGTTGCTGCGCTTGCGACGCGTCGCAGAGGTGGATTTATCTTTCTTGACAGTCAAGGCACGGGAGCTGCCGCTTTCTTCGTTGTCTTCGTCTTCTTCCTGCTGCTTCAAAACCGACTTCGCCCACATCGTGGCTCGTTCCCGGGCTGGGACATATATCTATTACCAACACACGCATTCGCAGCGTTAGTGCATTCAGAAACCACAAAAAGAAATGGCAACCATGGTAAACAGCAGCCACAAACCTTTGCGTTTTCTTCTGGGAGTTCGAACTCGTTCGGATCCACATCTTCGTCATTGTCGTCATCATGCTCTCCTTGCGAATCGCCTGCGTCTCTATAACTACTGTCTTTCTTAACTTGACGGCGAAGCTGGAGGTAATCCAAACCACAATGTCAGCAGGGAAAGCATCGCAACAAATTGCCAGATGGGGAAAGAAAACCGCACCGAACGTCTTGGAGCCTTGGAAGGGCTGCCAGCAGCCACATCGGCAGTCGTATCAGGAGTACGACGCTTGCTCGTCTTTCTTGGTGCAGCCTTTGCCGCTTGCTTCTTCGGCTGGAGGACATCTTCTTTGGCGAGTGCAGGGGCATCCGCGTAGATAAGGGTCGGCGACTCGGGGTTAGGAATAGTGGCGACAGTTTGCACACGAGCAGCAGCTTGGCTTTGCGCAACGCGTCGAGGCGATTGGTGCGGCTTGATATCCAGCTTCCGAACCATTCTCTGCAACACAGCTGTGAAGTCAGTCCACAAACTCACAAGGAGGTCCATGCATGTATGGTGCGTGCAGTGCTCGAACCTTCACAACAGGGTTCTCCTGGGTAGAGATAGGTGGGGGGAGGATCGTGGTCGCACGTGGACCAAGAATCGGGCTCGCATGGGGAAGGTGGCCGCCGCGCGAGTCCGAGCCACGGTACACTGGACCAGCCGACGTTATCTTCGCAAGTCGCTCCACATGATGCATTCGCTGTTCCTGCAAAATGGAAATGCAAAGCCAAAGACAGTGAGTCGCATAGAATCCCACTACCCGCATCCAACCGAGCTGCTTTGTAACTCTACCGAAGCTCGTTGCACTGGCAAAATTGGCGACCGAACTCCTGGATGGAGAGGTTTCCCAGCGGAGCTTGGACGAGGAGCAAGGGATCCGCCTGGAGCAATGCCACCAGCTCGCGGCGTCTGCGCAGCAGGAGCAGAGCTGACGGAAGCAGTGGCAGGCGCTGGGGTTTCTCGCGGGATCACGACGGTTTGGATTGCAATCACTGGCGGGATCTCAGCCGATTCTTTCTCTGCTTGGCTGTTGTTGCTACCGGGAATGTTTTCATCGTCGTCATCCTATCACAGGAAGCATAAGCGAGTCTCGCACATGAGCACAGGTTTGTTTTCCGAGCAGGTGCACCATATAGCGAGGCTACCTCTGGAGTAACTGGCACAGCAGCTCCGTCTTGGTCGCCACTCGCAGTAGGAACCGACAACCGCTTGCTGCGATCCACTAAATGAACGCAATCATCCAAACAGTTTTGCTTTTGTTAGCGAGATGTCCATGCTGCTAATCACTCCATCAATGCATCCACACACACACACACACACACACACAAATAATACGTCGAGGCGCCATGAACCTGCTGGGTACATGCATTCTCCAAATATACAAAAAACAGCATTTAGACTCAAACCATGTCGCTTTGCTTTACCGTTCGAGGGCTTGGCGCGTGGTGCAATCGGCAGCCGCGTCGGCTTGCGTCCTTTGTTCTTCAGCAGCAGCGGCACTCGCGACGACATTACTTTAGGATCTCACGATACACTCGATGCAAAAAAGAAGAGGAAAGTATGGAAAAATGCTGGACGTGCGCGCGTTTTGCTCGGATGAACGCACAAACAAACGGTCGCAAAGCGATGTGGCGCAGCGCGAGGCGACGTGGACGGATATACGTGCGCACGGCAGCGACACGAGTGGGCGGATGTATGCAGACGGCTCGATGGAAATAGACGCGCGAGACCGCAAGAAAATGCGGACGCTTCCTCTTCCTACTGCTGCTATTTAATGGTAATGTTTCCCTTTCGAACGGTCTGTCGATCAAACAATCAAAGGGACCAAAAAATGCGAGGTATAAGCCAAGGCGTGCGAGCATTGGCTGAAAACATGCTTTCGAGCGCTCGTGATTGGCTGGGAGTGGGACTTACAGCCAATCCAGCTGCGAAGCAGTAAACGATGCGCTTTTCACCCAATCGCATCGATGTGTTCTTTTCAACCAGTAGTGCAGCTGCAGTGGGGATAGGGCAGGAGGTCGGATCCCGAACCTGCGTTTACTTTATCGAGAGGCAGTCATTGAGGCAGCAGAGAGAGCGATCTAGAAGGGGAAGCAGCAGCAGTGCATTTCATGTCCGATGCGAGATCTCTCGCGGACAACTGTCGAGTACGCACCGAGCGCAGCTATCTCGTTCGCGAGTCGACGCGCTCGTAAACGATGCGTTCCAATCGAAGACCTCACTTTGTAAACAGAGATGAGCTTCCTCGACACTCGCATCATTTTCGGAACACAACACCGGGACCGTCACTCATAAGGAGGATAGGGGTTGTCTGTTGGTGTCAAAACCGACATCCTTTTCACCCAATCCTGTCGCTTTGTCGTACATCATTGGCTATTAAGCCGGATCATCCGACTCCATTGGCCGAAATGCAGCTGAGCGTGATGCTGCGGTTGGTCGTCCGCGCTCCCCTTACAAAAACCAAGTGCAAGCTCCCCATCGAGCGGAATATTACTCCTGCAATTTGAAGGAACGTGAAGTATGGCCGACATGGACCCTGTTGCACGCGCGCGCGCGATCGCTGCGCGCTTGGCCGCGACCGCGATCCCCTCGGACGCGCTCGGCAAGCGAAAGAGTCGCTGGGAGGTGTGTGTCTTTTTTTAAATTTGTTTCTGCTTTCCTCAGCAAGTGTTTCGATCCAGTTCTCCCTTCCCTTGCTCGTGGAGGATAGAATCGCTCCATTAAATGCTACTACTGGCATGCATGCGGAGACCAAGATGCTAACTACCATACTGTTTGTGTG
Source organism: Globisporangium heterothallicum (assembly GCA_023334155.1). Taxonomy (NCBI): domain Eukaryota; phylum Oomycota; class Peronosporomycetes; order Pythiales; family Pythiaceae; genus Globisporangium; species Globisporangium heterothallicum. The sequence continues at coordinate 8,484 of JAASGH010000264.1, forward strand.
TCGCTGTTTTGGATAGGACGACGGTATGGAGCTTTGTGTGTTTGCTTGTTGGTGTCGCTCTGGAAAGGGGGAGCGTTCGGTGCTGGAGAAGAGCTCCGAAAGCACAGTGAATCCGAGAGCGCTCTTGTTCGGACCAAAGCGAGTGGTGGCGATGGGGACGGAAAAGCTAATGTATGCACTGTTGTTATTATTGATGTCGCAGTCGATGGCGGAGCAGCTCGTCCTGCTCCTGGTGCATTTGGCGAAAAGAAGCGCAAGAAAGTGTACATCCCAGTGGACAAATACCCGGATATCAACTTTATGGGTATGCTGGTTTTGTACCGAGTCTTCTACGTCAATGGGGGCTAACTATCATTTGGCTGCGATATCATTTGCTGTACAGGTTTGCTGATTGGACCTCGTGGCTCGAACCAAAAGCGTATGGAAGATGAATCGGGTGCAAAGATCTTGATTCGTGGCAAAGGCTCGTCGAAGGACCCAACCGGTGACCCAGATGAGAATGAAGAGCTTCATGTGCTGATCACTGCGGACACCGACGAAGCCATCGCGAAGGCGCAGAGCGCAGTGGAAGACATTCTGTTCAACCCTCAGCAAGCGATGAAACTCAAGCAAGAGCAGTTGCGAAAGGTTGCGGAGCTCAACGGAACCCTGAATGAGAACTATGGGAACCGCGACGCCGAACCAGCTGGACACTACGGACCAGGAGGAGGTGCAGGAGGCGGTTCCGGAGGGGAAAAGGATGCCAGCACGGAGATGCAAGTGCCTCGAGACTTAGTTGGCTACATTATTGGTCGCGGTGGTGAAACGATTCGTGATTTGCAAATGAAGTCCGGCGCTCATATCCAGATTGTGCGTGAAGAGGAAGGTGCGCAAGGAACGCCTCACCGGTTTGTGAGCATTTCCGGAACGGAAGAATCGTTGCAGAAGGCGCAAACGATGATCCAGAATCTGATCGACGAACGCACCAATGGCGGCGGCGGCGGTCCTCGCGGCAGCGGTGGATTCCGTGAGCGCGATGACAATGATCGCATGGCTCGTTACGGTGGCGTGAACCCAGACGGGTCGGAATCGATGGAATTGCTGATTCCAAACGAGCGCGTGGGGCTGATCATTGGTCGTGGAGGTACAACGATTAAAAGCATCCAACAGCGCACTGGGTCGAGTGTCACTATCCCTCAAACGCCGGACCCAAACAATCCAAGCATGCGGCTGATCACGATCCGTGGGACCATCGACGCCAAAGAAGCTGCCAAGCAGGAAATCATGTCCATCCTGAATGACGACCATGGCGGTCGCGGCGGCGGTGGTGGCGGTGGCGGTAATACGATTTACATGCAAGTGCCGAATGATCGTGTCGGTGTGGTGATCGGGAAGCGCGGGGAAACGATTCGAGGCATTCAGGATCGCCATGGCGTGCGTATCCAAATCCCACAAGTCTCAGATCCAGGCTCGAACCCTCCTGTGCGAACGATTTCGATCCAAGGACCAGTAGACTCGTTGCAACGCGCAAAGGAAGAAGTGGATATGGTTATTCTGCAAGGCGCTGGAGGTCAAGGAGGAGGATACGGTGGTCAGTCCTCTTACGGCGGAAGTAGCCACTACGGAAGCGGAGGGTACGACCAACAGCAGCAATACGGTCAGCAGCAGCAGCAGTACGGCTACGGCCAAGCTCAGGGTCAGACCCAGCCGCAGGGTCAGTACGATGCGTACTACCAGCAGCAGTATTATCAGCAACAGGCGGCTGATCCAAGTGCTGCTGCGACTGCGACAGCAGCAGATCCTGCTGCGGCAGCCACTGATCCAAGCGCACCGGCAGCTACCACTGCAGCGGCGACTGCCGATCCGAACGACCCGAACGCGTACTGGAATGGATACTACGAGTATGCTGCGTATTATGGTGTGGATGCTGCGAATGCTGCATGGGGTGTTACAGGCGCAGCGGCTCAAGCGAGTGCGGAAGCGTATCAGCAATACCAAGCAGGAGGAGGAGGAGCAGCAGGAACGACCGAAGGAGCAGCGGATCCCGCTGCTGGAGTCCCGGACGCGTCGCAGGTTTGTTGATCTTTTGTTTTTTGTTGCTGTGTGTCATGCCTCAATCTCTCTCCGTCATGATTATTGTTATTCGCGGTCGTTGACGATGATTGATGATTGATTGATGATGAAAATGATGTGATGGTAATCCCTGTGCTATGTTGTTGGTGGTTTTTGGTAATGATCTTCTCTATGTCCTTGCATGAAATCAAAAGGCTCAAGCTCCACCAGGCACTGCGTAAACCCTCCTCGTATCACTTTGAAGACCCCAATCCTCCTACTTGTTGATGACGATGATGATGATGATGGTACTAGCTCTGTATGCTGTGAAGAGTTGAAGACAATCAAGTCGTGGAACGGAGTGAGAAGACTGATCACACCCGAGCAGAAGGAGACGATGAAAGCGCACAGGTAATGGTGCTGGCAAATCGTATGTGCGTGCTTGCCTGGGTTGATTTGTCATCTGAAGCGAAGAGAGAGTTGCAGGTAGGAAGAAGAAGGAATTATACAGAAAATATTATGGCAAACACCACTTCTTTCTTCTTTGCGCACGATGAGCGAGCAGCAGTGCGAAGCGTCCTTCTGGTTTTCCCAGCTGGGCAATATTGAGATTGCGATGCAGTCAATTACTTGATGTTCTGCTGCGGAAACCAGAGTTTGTGCTCTGCGAGGAACTGCTGGACGTTTCGAGCCTCGCTGCTCGTGGCCAGGACAATCTTGATGGCATGCTGCGGGTTCGCTGGTCGGTAATCGTCGCCGAAGTGCTCCAGCGGGTGGTTTATTCGAAATTGGAAGCATTTCTCGCGCAGGTTTACGCGCACATGGGTCATATCGCGGTAGTACATGATCATCTGGACTTCTTTGGTTTCGTACGGGTGTTGAAACAGGTACGAGCAATGGTCCTGCGCGAATTGAACGGGACACGGGAACCGACACGCCAGTTTCCCGACCGACATGCCGATCGTTGTAGTCTGCAACAAGGCAGTTGGCAGCGTATTCGGGATACAGGAAGGGGATGGCGCGTTTTGAAGCTTGTAGGTGGTTTTCAGCTTGGTCGTGATGGCTTCCGCACCTTGTGAGATGGTTTTGAGTTGATCGGAGAGCGAAGGACGCTGGAGTGATCGAGTGCGCGTCGTGGAGCTCACGGGCGAGTCCGATGCTGGAACCTTTCGTTGGGTTGGCGTACGGCATGACGGCGACGAGCTGTTTGGAGTCGAGACTTTCGCTTTGCTCAACTCAACCGAGCTAGACGAAGGCGGAACCGCGACCGTGCTGGTGTTCGTAGCGACGATGCTGCTACTCGCAGGACCAGCTTGTTGCAACGCGCTGCTACCAGTCGCATGGCGCGACACCCGCTGCATCACATACGATGGGAACGATTCGCCTTTGAAAGGTGCATGCATGGACGATGACTTGGGCTGCATGCTTTCGCCGTGTGTTGCCGCGAACGAAATGGATCCACTCGGTTCTTTGGTTTGCACCAAGCAGCACTCCCAAAAAAGACTGGGGTGCATTTATAGCCTTTTCTGCAAGCCAAGTTGCCTCTCATCAGCGTTTCGGGTTTCCACATGCGCAATTTCATCAGGAGCGACAACTCGAGCGAGTGGTTGGCTATCTGTCGACCGTGGTTGCTTGGGCAATGCTGATCCTCTCCAGCCGCAATCAATCACACCACCATGCAGCGCCACCGCAACGCTCGAACATGGGTTCATTCCGCAATCCCCAAACGAGAAACCAGCGATGGAGAAGTCCACCGCACGGATCGCAGTGGATCGCAGGAACGCATCGTGTCATCGGCACACCGGCAGCACCCAGAAAATGATGCGGAGCTCTTCTATTGTGCAGTCGTTGGTGCATGATGAAGATGTGCGTCGGAACGAAAGTCGTGGATTTTGGGTCTCGCGATCAAAGCGCAACAAGCGTGTGCAACAAACGCTGCGCAATTGGTCCGATTTCCGCACCAACACGTCGTTCCCGAAGTTCAAGCGTCGATTGTCTTCTTCTCTTTCAGTAGCGGAGAAGGATGTTTTGAAAGCAGGTTATGACCGCCTTGAATGATGATCCGATATCGCAGAAATTTTTCACAAAATGGCGATTGGAGGTCCTGTCTCTGTTCACGCAACAAATGTGAGTAACGTTTTGGGGGAGCAACCTCGAAACCTCTTTTCAAGAGACAATCCCGTCCTCTTCACACTTCAGTGGCTAAAACTGCGCTCGCAGACTCGGTGATTGGCTGGAAAGCAGCGACCAATCTATCTGTTATGGTCGAAGCGACCGTCACTCTCGATGCAAGTAGAAATTTCTATACATAGCAAGTGAGGTGGGAAGGAAGGAAGGAAAGAAGGAAGAAAGAAAGAAAGAAAGAAGGAAGGACTGTCCAAAATACACCTCTAATAATACGTGCATTTCATCCGGTGTCCAAACACTGGAGAAGCGGCGATTTCGAAATAGCAGTACTCATAATAAAGAGGCTGGTATAAATAGAAAGAGCAATAACTCTGTTTCCGACGAGCGTCCGCCGTCCGCTCCGCTCACTTTCCACCGTCGTCCACTCCATAGTGTACGATTGTCAAAGCGGTCGCCGCCTCACCCCACCCCGCTCCCCTCCTCCGCACACGACAGCCGCAACAGCGCTCGCTCAGTCATTCCATTACGTCACTCCACAGCACACAGAAGGAAGGGAAACGCGAGACGCTTTGCCCCCTTTCTTCCTATTGTCTGTATACCCCCCCTCCTCTCCTCTCGTATATTAAGACACACACACACACATAGAGACCAGTCCTTTGTATACAATCCATCGAAAGCTGTCTTCCCCATACGATACAAGACCCACGAAGAACGATCGCGCTTCTTCTTCTTCCTGATTTACACAGAACGAGCGAAAGAAGGAAACGAGGCGTGCAGGAGTTCAGCGATGAGTACTGCCCAAGAGGATGCCGCCGCCGCCGCCGCCGACCGTGCGTGGGAGCTAGAGATGGAGATGGCGATCGAGAGCCGCGGACGCACACGGAGTCGCTCGATCCTCGCCGACTCGACGTCCGAGGACCAGGACGACACCAGCAGAAGGAGCACAAGTCGTCGCCGGTATCACGATGACGACCAAGACGAGCAAAGTGAACAGATGTATCAGTTGGACGCACTCGACCGCGAAATCGACATCATTGACAACGGCCACGATCCAAGCTGGTCGCGAAGCAATTCTGGTGGCAGTTCGACCGACATGCGAAGTCGCGCGAGAAGCTTTAGCGCACGGAAACTCGCAGAGATGGAGAGTGAAGCACAGCATCTCGACGATAGCGGACGACGACGGAGCTGTTCGTTTTCGTCCTTGAACCGAGGCGCTGGACGTGATGATGATGATGATGATGAAGACGGAGACGATGATGTCGATCAAATCGTGAAGCGCGCTGCCTCGCTTTCCAAGATTTATTTGGTCGGGTCGGCACCCGTTGATGTATCGAAATTACAAGATGATAGTAAAATAGTAGGAGTGAAGAAAGTCGAAGTCGTGCAGCCCACTGGTGCGCTCTCCGCGAAAGCACTGGACGCGCTGTCGGAAGGATTACAGCTCTCCGTCGACAACAGTCTGATGCTCGGAGGCGGCGGGTTGCTGGCGAAGGAGAACGAGAAGCAGCTGACCGAAGAGCAGTTAGAAGAAAAGAAGATGGAAGAGGAGGAAGACCATAAACTCAAGGCGGAGAAAATGTCGACGCGGAAAACGCTTTCTGCGCGCGCATCGATGTTCAAAGCCAAAGTCTTCAAGAGCAAGCCGAAAGCATCAAGTCCGATCGATGGATCGAGAACAGGAGCCCCTACTTCTGGCGACGCGTCTTCCTCGGCATCTTTTTCTGGGACCGACAAAGCGCCAAGCGAGAGCACCGTCGACGTTCCAGTTGTCCCGAAAAAGCGCCACAAATTGAAGTTGCTGTTGCTTGGAGATAGCGGTACGTCCTCAAGTGTGGCTTCCAGATGGCATGGGTTCTTTGATGTTGATGCATTATGGTGTATGGTTTTATGGCAACAGGGGTCGGCAAAACCAGTTTGATGCGCGTTTTCTCGGGGGACGAATTCTCTGAATCCATGCTCGCAACTGCTGGGTATGTGCGCGTCTGATTGCATTTGAAAAGGGGATAAAGGGGATGTTGTGGATTAACGTGATGGTTCTTGTGCTGCAACAGTGTGGACTTCAAACTGCGCCATACCACGATCGCAGATGAAGATATCACATTACAAATCTGGGATACTGCCGGACAAGAACGATTCCATCGGATTACTGCCAGTACGTGGCATAGCATTGGCAACGGATGGCGTTTGCAGTGCTGAGTTTCTAACGAGTTCCTGTTGTTTTGCATGTGTTTGTTCGCAGCGTATTATAAGGGTGCGAATGGAATCGTTCTGGTCTACGACGTTAGTGACAAGAAGGGCTTTGACAGTGCGTTCAGCTTTTATGGGAACCTCTCTCATGCTGGTGGACCGGTTTCTGACTGTCGTTTTTGGGTCTTTGCTGTTTAGATGTGGGATATTGGATGAATAACATTCGTCAGTACTCGTCTCCGCACATGCCAGCGATGCTGCTAGTGGGCAACAAGATCGATCTTCCAAACCGTGTCGTGTCGTTTGAGGAAGGCCAAGCTGCTGCAAATCAGTACAACTGCCGATTCATTGGTAAGTTGGGATCTCCATCTGCATCCAATTCTGTTCCATGGGAGGTGGAAAGCTGATTCTCTTTTCGTTTGTGTTCGACCATGTAGAAACGAGTGCGAAGACGTCTGAAAACACGAATGGTGCACTGGAAACGATCGCACGGGACGCATTCTTGATGAGTTTGAATCGTGAGTTCTCGCGCTTTTGCTCATCGTATTGACACGTCGGGTTGCTCTCTAACAAACGATGTTGACTTTTGCAGCAAACATGACTCAAAAGATGCTTCTCGAAAAAGAGAAATCGTTTGTTGGTCGGCGAAACAAAGAAAACTGCGTCATCCAGTAGGGTGGGCAGGTTATGATCGCGCCTTCCTTGCTTTCCGACCGCACTCGTGCATGCAAGAACAACCCACCGTTCAGTCCTGAAGCAGAGGCTGGATCTCCTATGCTGCACGTAGCGTGTGTGGAAGGACGGAGGAACGAACGAGAAGCGAGCAAGCGAGCGAACTCAACACAGCACAAGGGCGGTGTATATTTGACGGATCATTTATTCCAACAATTCCAAATTTCCAACATAGAAGAAGAAGACGCGGTGAGAGTCGCATCCCGAGTCGACACTATTTAACATATAAAGCGAGAAGCAATCACACAAAAAGGTTTCACACAGCGAGAGAAGGTTTGGTGTGTCTATTTGTTGTTGCATTGGTTGCTTTTTTATACAGTGTGGACGACTATGGATACGAACAACATCATTTGAGATCGCAAATCTCGTCGAAGGGTGTTTCGCCACTCCTCCATCTCTGACTAACAAGCCAGGGCAGCGGCAGCAGTGACAGCGAGCGTGACGACGCTTCCGACAACGCCAGCGTGCACGGCCGACGACTTGGTTGGTGCAGGTGTAGTCGAAACGGTGCGGCTCGCACCCATCGAACCGCTTGCGTCCGAATCGTCGTCGGCGCTGGAGCCGTCGTCCATATCCATGCCGCTCATGCTGGTTCCACCGATCGTCGCGACGGGGACAGTCGCACCGACGCTTCCATCGGAGCTCCCATCAGTGCTGTCGGCGCTGTCCGTGAGGTCCGCTGGCGCTCCCACTCCCGACACGAAATCCGTCGCGTTCTTGGCATCGGTCTGGGCATCGACGACAGCAGTGTTCATAACCGCAGCAGAGGCAATGACGGCGAGCATAAACACGTTGAGGAGCTTCATCTTTGAAAATGGAGGGAATTTGATCTTGAACCGTAGAGAGATTTGCGCTGGTGGTCCTCGGAGGCAAATTGGGAAATGATGCTCTCGTTTCCTCCCGGTTGGTAAAGGAAGCGAGGTTGGTTGCAGCATTGCAGAGGTGGTGGTGCGGTGGGTTCATGGACGACGCACGATCATCTGGATGTCTGTGTGTGTATGGGAGGGACTCAATGCGTTGGGAGAGAGCAATGTCGTCGTGGCTGCAGACGACGCCGACACCTGCTTGAGCTCGCTGTTTCGTTGAGCCAGCTGGTTTCGTGGAGTCCTGGTGGTTCCACAATGCGATGATGCGATGATTGTAGCTGTCTGGTTGCTCATCCAGAGCGGGTGTCTCTGGCGCAATGAAAGATCTGGTTCGCGTCGCACACCAGCATTGTCGGGTTGAGCGGAGCCAACTCGGGTATCACGATTAGGTGGTTTGTGGCGTGCAAGGTGGCACATGCTCTTTACAGGTGCGGTAGCAGCCATCATGCTGGACACATGTACGTACGCATGTGTGTGTGTGTGGGTGCGGAAAAAGTCAATGGGAGGAGATAGGTGGTATTCCCATCCACGAGCTGCACATTTCATGGACGTCAAATCAAGTGGGTGCGACAAGCAGCATTTTGTTTGTTTTCGCTTCTTCCATGATGACGACAAAAGAGACAACCAAGAGAAAAAGAAATCAAATAAAAAATTACGCAAACTACTGACTGACAGACTGCTTTGCGCTCTGCACCATTCCAACTTTCTGAGACGGACTTACACGAACAGACTTGCAGCCACAACAGCCACAGTCGAGATGGCTCCAGCAGCGACCTTCACGCTGCTCGCAACAGAAGAAGGCGTCGGCGTCGGCACTTTCACGTCGCTCCTCGAACCAGTCGACGACGACGCGGTCAGCTCCGACGAAGAGGATCCGTCATCTTCACCGCTGGCATCATCCAGACTCGCCAGCGACGAGCTCGATTCATCCACCAACGCGCCTTCATCAAAACTCCCACTTGCAGCGGTGACACCGGTCGAGCCCGGTTTCTGGCTCGCTGGCGGGGTGTCCGAGCCAGCAGTCGACGAAGCCGAGGCAGGCGCCGTCACGACCGGGATGCCCGCGACTTCACTGGCTCCGAGCGTGCCCGGCGCGGGACCGAGCGCAGGCGTCGGCGATGGCGTCTCCTGTGCGCACACACTCGGCGTGGAGACAGCAAGGAGCGCAGCAGCAGCAGCGAACACGAGCGATTGGCACTTCATCTTGATACGTTCTTGAGGCGGAGGATTGTGGACTGAGACTTGGGCGGTGGTGGTATCGCACTGGACGGATGGAGTAAAGACGCGATCCAATTGCGATCGAGCAGCTGGAGCGAGACGGCAATCTTTCCACCCAAGTAACCAACACGCACGTTTCTGGTGGAACGTCGACGACAGCGACAGTCGATCCTCTTCAAAAGCATGGATGTGATCTCGAGGATGGTCGATTTGGTTGTCATCCTTGCGAAAAGGTTTGGAATGTGCACTCTCAAATAGCGTATCCTGCATGTTCGCATATGGGTGAGGAAGATGCGAAAGAAGAGGATGTCTGGCTTTCTTTCGCTTTTCTTTCTGGCGAGTGGGTGCGTTCGTCGAACGATCCAGCTGCAAAACCTGTTTTGTCTTTTGGGATTGTGTTTGCTTTTGGCGTCTCGGGTAATCTGCATTCAAGAAGACTGTGTTCATAATTATGCGGATCATGTAGTGGTTACCAATACTCTCCGATACTCTCCGATGCAAAAAAGTAAGATCGGAGTGCATGGACACGAAGGAATTTGAGCTGCGGTGTGTGACCAGTGCAGCACTAGCAGTTCGCATGAACGGGAGGTGAAGAGCGATCTCCCATTTTCGACACACAGGAGCGACTGGAATGAATGGGTGTCGCACCATTTTCGAATCGGTGTGATTTCCTTTCGACAATATTGCTGGTGTGATTTCCATGCTGCTGCAACCGAAGATTTTGAAAAAGCAACTTCAGAACGGGAGCTCAAAAAATCCAACAGCGACATGGACATCAAGCGAGAGACAACCGACATTCCTCTGCACGTGCATACCATCCAAAAATCCACCGTCGCAACACCTCCTCCTCAACCACGCATCAAAGCTTGAGACACATCCCGTATCTGCATGAACCTCCTGAAATGCGTACTCGCACAACCATCGACAGTGCGGATAGGGCTCGTTTTGCTGCAAATGCGGATTTCGTCCAATAGGAAGCAGCTTTGTGGAGAATACGAAAGCGACAAGGGAGAGAGAGAGCAGTCAGGAAAGAAAAGAAGGCAGTGCGATCGCATCATCCACAACGAAAGAGCGAAAAAGAGGAACGCAGCGACGATTCCTTTTATCACCTTCGACATCATCAGCGTCTTCAGCGCGAGGCGGATCAGTTCACTCGAAGCAGCGTGCTCTTCGACAGCGAGTGCTCCCTCCTGTCTCTGTAGTAGCACATAGTCGATCGTCCAAGATGGCCGGTCGATCGAACCACCCGATGTATCAGAATGGGAACGCCAGCGACGACTTGGAGAGCGGCGACTCGAATTACACGGCGATGTCGACGCAGCAACTGGAGCGTCGTCGCGAAGAAGACATCGCGCGTCAGGATGCGATGCTCGACAACATCCACGTCGGCGTGAAAGGTCTGAAGAACCACGCCCATGCGATCAACGGCGAAGTGCTCGAGCAAAACGAGATGATCGACGACATCGACGGAGTACGTTGGTGTGTCTCCCTTTTTGTGTTGCATTTCGGATACTTACTGTGCGTCGTTTGTACGGTATCTAGCGAATGGATCGCGCTCAACAGGATATCGCGCGACAGGAAGCCAAGGCGCGCGATGTGAACGCGAAGAAGAAGCAGGTAGGCATTGTTTGTTTGCTTGTGCATTCTGTACATTTGCGCGAAGTGATTGTATGATCATGGTCTTCATACCCAGGTGTGCAAATTATACGGTATCATCGCGGTGCTCATCGTGATCCTCATCCTCGTGTGGGTCATCTAGGTGTGCAAGCTGTACGGCATCATCGCGGTGCTCATCGTGATCCTCATCGTGGTGTGGGTCATCCCAGGACCATCATAAGCATCTTTATAGACCACGCTATTGTTTATATTCTTTTTGGTGTGGAGAGAACAAAAACGCAAATGCATCAATACTTGTCCATATTCCATCCGTATCCCCTCTCTTTCTACGCAAGCCAGCGAACGACAGCAGGAGGAGGATTTGAATTGTGTCGTGAAAGAACAGCAGATGCCGTTTACGAGCAACAGGAAACACTTGCGCTTTTGAAACCATTTGCGTATTGCTAGCGTTGGTGCATTTGCTCTCTCTCTCGTTTCGATAGAGGTCGTGGTTCAACAATGGCATTCATGCAGACTACTGGTACTCACGCTTTATTTATCACACACACACACATCCTTGGATTTACTAAAAGTACTCTACCATTCCTTCCCCACACTTCCGCGGCTAAAATGCAGCAATCGCAGCAACGGCAACGGAAACCATGGCGGCAGCAACAGAAGAGAACGTCGCGGCACCGCTCGTCGTCGTCACGACGGCACTCTCCGACGAATCGTCTTCGTCATCATCCGTTGGTGTCCCTGCCGCGGTCGGGGACGAGGTCGCGGACACAGGCGCCAGCACGTCGTTGATCGTTTCCGCGGCGCTGCTTCCACTCGACGACGAGGTCTTGCTGTCCGTCGTCGTCGTCGTCGTTCCTGACGTCCCAGAGGCGCTGCAGCCCGCAATGAGCTTCGCATTGCTCGGCGTCTTGGTCTTGTCATTTGGGTTACTGAGTCCATCGGTGATCAGCGACGCAGTCGACGTCGGCGTCCACGTGCAGCACGGGTCGCCCATTTCCTGGCCGTTCGTGAAACCATCGCCATCGGTGTCGGCCTGGCACAGCGCCACGGTCCACGAGTTTCCGGCAGCTTTGAACGCCTTGCCGAAATCGTTCACGCCTTCCTGACCCGCAGCATCCACGTGGCCGACATTGTCGGTATCCGGGATGTCACCTCCGTTCGGCAGCAGCTTGAGGTACTTGGCATACGCGTCGACTTGAGAGGCGCCGAGTGTCACGAGCGCGGCGATGACCAAGGTGCGTTGCATGATCATTCGGTGTGGGATCTGCGTCGAAGAGGGCAAGTCAGAGAATGAGCTTCACCGCACTGTCGACCAGAAATGCGCGAAGACTCTTGCGTTCATACTGCATCATCGTCGTCGTCGTCCAGTGTGAGTAGGCGTATGGATATGTAGGGTGCATTGCATTATGGATTGTGTCCGCACGCACACTGGAGAAGCACCTACCCATCTGACTTGAGGTCTTCCGCGATGCCATCTGATTCGGTGGCTCTCTTGTGTGATTCGCTGGGAAGTGGCGCTGGCTTGAGCGCCATCCCACATCTTTACCAACTCTTCTATCAGGTTGCGTGCTTCAAAATCGGTTGTATTTGCTATAGATGGGTCGATGCAAATGCAGTCCATTTCGTGTTGTCGCTTTAAAGAGGGCCATCGATAATGGACAGCCTTCCATTTGGGAGTGGCAAATGTGGTCGAAGAGACACGAACGAGAATTGCTGTGGGTCGAGATGGCAAGCGAGACCACCGCAATGCAACGAGGTGAACATCGCACTCAGCATTCTTGAATCTCTTTGTTCACATGCACTGCATCGCGATTGCCATTCCACTATAACAAAAGTAATGGGAATGGTACTATAGATACGCACGCGTGCAGGATCTGTCGTGTGTGTGAGCACGATTGCATGCTGTGCTGGACTGCACGGACAAACGACAGCAAGCAGACAGTGTTGGTATCTGCAGAGCGATCCAATCCTTGGCTCAATGGAAAGAAACACTCTGTGTGCAGAAGCTGCAGTACACACATCACAATCGCCGCCACAACCGGAAAAAAGGATGCCAGTTGGTTTGCTAGATCGATCCGCGCGAGCAGCGATCCATGGGTTCTTCGTTGAAGGCATGGCATTCGTTCCGTCGGTTCGGAAGCTCCTGGCTCAAGCGTTTGGGTGGTGTCAGCGACGACCAACCAGTGACCGAAACGCGTCGAGTGTGTTTGTTTTCTTTTTGCTGCTGAGCTGACACCCATGCATGCAAGTGTGCTTGAACGCCATGTCTGGAATTTGTCTGTCAGGTGGTTTTGTGGAAGCACACCGCTGAGAAACACCTTGGTCGCATGTGAACACCTTCACATTCCGAGGGTGCGCACAATCACCACTGTGAGCAAGAGGATGACTGGAAACTGCGATGCAGAAAACACGATCGTCGATCTTGCCTCGAAGTCTTCATTTGATGTCCCATGTCCCGAAGCATCCGAGAAACGCAGATCGAGGTCCTCCATGTGCACTGCGCTTCGCCCATCTCATAGCGTTGATCGCCGGGGACACGGTTCGAGCGGCATCCATCTCCTTGTGTGTCTTTTTCAGCGACATCTTCATATTCCATCATTCACATTCTTTCCTTCATAATCGAAAATCAAGATCAACCTGGCACACGTCACAGAACTACCATCACTCCTGCATCTGATCAACTTACTGGCCAATCAGATGCCTCCAACACCATTCAAACCCATACCATTGGCTACAAATAGACCCGAGTCGGTGATTGGGGTCTGCACCAATGGCCAACCACGAAGCCTGATCTGCTGGTTGGCAAGCAGCGCAAACAGCTACAAACGCGATACAAGTCACCAGCACAGCAGCAGCACACGCACGACTCCAAGCAGGTCTACCCAGCAGCAGCAGCAGCAGCAGCAGTGAACACATACACACGATGGCAGTGAAGGCTTCCGAGATCGCGCCTGCGGCGTACGCGACGGACAAGAGCAGCGAAGTGAAGAAAGAAGATGACTTGACGTACGATTTGGGCAACTTGGCGGCGTTTGACACGCACCCGTTCACGTACAAGAACGAGAAGGAGTTGGCGCTGCATGCGCGTGAGAATGTGCAGTTGCTGATCAACCAGATCTTCGACTTGCCGCGCGAGATGTCGGACATGGGTCCGTTGGCGAAGTTGCCCGAGCCGTCGCTCACGATCCCGCGTGAAAAGCCATTGCCGAAGCCAAAGGTCGAGACCAAGTGGGAGAAATTCGCCAAGGAGAAGGGGATCGACAAGCGAAAGAAGAGTCGCATGCAATTCGACGAAGACAAGGAGGAGTGGGCGCCTTCGTGGGGGTACAAGCGTGCTGGCGACGACATGAAGGACTGGGCTGTCGAGATGAAGGCAGGAGACACCGAGGACCCATGGACCAAGCGCAAGCAGGAAAAGCGCGCGCGCGTCGAAAAGAATCTGAAAGCACAGGCCAACAACTTGGTACGTGCTTTATTGTGTTTGTCCCCTAGTCTAATCTCGATTTGATGGCTTTTACTAATGCGATTGCGGTGACACCAGAAACAAGGACGTGGCAAGCAACCAGCGAGCAACTCGCGCGCGCCAGCGGGGATCCCCGTCGAGCTGATGAACACAGATGACGTGAAGGCCAAGCAGCGTGGCAAGGAAGGCGTCTCGAAGACGCTGGAGAAAGTGCAATTCTCGACCGCGTCCATGGGTAAATTCGACAAGATGCGCGAGGGTGAGAAGGAGCGCAAGCAGACGGGGAAGCGCAACAAGTTCTTGTCGGTGACTGGCGCGGAAAAGACCGAGAAGGAGCGTAGCATGAACGTGTTGAAGCATGTGCTCGGACGAGAAGAAAACGCGGGCAAGGCCAAGGGCAAATCCCACGACGACGACGACGA
>JAASGH010000265.1:0-23142 GCA_023334155.1 Globisporangium heterothallicum
GATTGGGTTTCCACATTGTGGCAGGGTTCAATGGACCCCTTTTGTATATACGTCTACACTGTTCGTGCTACTTTACATGCTACCATTCTAGAGCGATTCCTGATTGTTCAGACCACGTCCTCCATCTTGTGGAAGTGCTTGGGCGTCGCAGTGTTGTGTCTCGTTGCTGGTTTCGTCCGTCCCATGCTGCGCGTGATGAAGTACGCCGTCACGACAAACAGCACGACCGAGCACGCAATGATCACGGCAATGTACACCGTCGACAAACTCCCATCACTTGACGAGGGGGACGCGCTCGAAGTAGAATCCGACGAGATGAAGCCATTGCCGCCACTTCCAGAAGCACTCGCCTGGATCCACACCGAGTCGGCGACTTCCCCATTGGAACTGCGCACAAACTCAAAATTCGCGTGACT
This sequence comes from Globisporangium heterothallicum, assembly GCA_023334155.1. NCBI lineage: Eukaryota > Oomycota > Peronosporomycetes > Pythiales > Pythiaceae > Globisporangium > Globisporangium heterothallicum. Next base: position 417 of record JAASGH010000265.1, read on the forward strand.
GGCATTGTAGATATGCATGCGGCCATAGCCATACGCTTGGAGGCGAGCTTCACTCCAGGAGACATCCATCCAAGTAGAGCTGTCCACGTAGGCACCCCCGGAGCCGACCATAATATGGATCGGCGCGTTCGTCTCGCCAGTGGCAGCATCTTGCTCGACACACTCGCCATTGGCCACGGCACAGGTACGTTCGTAGGAATGGTAGTGACCGGCAAAGACGACGTTGACGTTGTAGTGCACGGCCAACGGCTCCATCTGCTCTCGGATCTGCACGGTGATGTTGTAATCCTGTGGGTAATTTGCCGAGCAATACATCGGGCGATGGATGTGGATAAACACCCACGGGGTCTTGGTGCGATCCACGTTTGCCAGATCCTGCTCCAGCCAATTGTACATGGACGAGTTGACCGAGAAGTCCATTTCCGCCGTGATCACACTGTGATGCGCGAGACCCGTGTCCACGCTGTACCAGAACGCTTCGTTGCCGTTGTCGGGCATGTGGAACCGCTTCAGTGTGGGCACCCCACACTCGCCATTCGCTTGCCAGCCGGTTTCACCCGCACCTTCGATCAACGGGTTGCCCGGGTACTTGGTCGCATTGATCGCCGCGCCTTCACCCCATCCGTAGTCGTGGTTGCCGATACTGATCATGTACGCCACTTTCGACGCCACGCGCTCAATGAGGAACCCAAACTGGTCCCACAAGTACGTCGATCCTTTCGCGTACGACAAGTCGCCGTCGTGCATCACCGCCACGTAGTTGTGTTTGCCATCGCCACTGTCCACGATATCCTGTTCAATGCGCTTCATCGTTGACCCACAGCTGCCGGCGACTTCGTACTCGTTGGTCGCCGTGGCCGTCGCAGCCAAGTCGCCGAACACAAAGAAACTCATGCTCTTGCCGTCATCTTCGGGAGCAGTTCCAGCCTGAGGAGGCACCACAAACGAGTAGATCTCGCTCAAGTGGCCGTCTTTCTCGCCCACACGGTAGTAATACGACGCACCAGGCACCAAATCGGTCATGAGCGCATCAAACATGTACCCTGGGTCGCGGAAATTGGTGGCTCCGACCGTCGATGCAATCCAGCCACACATGTCGTCGGCGGCATACGTGGTGGCGCTCGCTGATGCCGATTTCGCGAGGTTGGTCTTGTCGCTGCCGTATTGCACAACCGGGTTGTCCACCATGGCGCTGGTCCAGCCGACGCGCATCTGGGTCGCCTTGCTCGTCATCGCGAGGTGGATCTGCAACGGCTCGGTGTCCCCATTCGCCATGTGGAGCAGCTCCGAGGTCGCGAGCACGTCGTTGTCTTGCGTGAGAAAGCGGAATTGCCAGGCGCAGCGCATGTTGATCAGGGGACCAAAGCTGAGCGTGCCGGAGGTCGCATTGGAGGTGTACTGGTAGTCAATGTAGTCGCTCGTGTCGAAACTCGCTGCTTCGGACTCATTCGCGATGCAGTACACGCCGACCCAATTGTTGCGCGCTCCGCTGGAAACACTCAGTCCGTCTTGCACTTCAAAGCTCACGTCCACGGTATCGCGGTTTTGCAGAAGGAGCGACCCCGACGGTGTCGAAATCGTGAATCTCTGGAGCACCCCGGTCGTGTTCGAACTGCTCGCGCTGGAAGACGAAGATATCGAGATGCTCGTGGTTGATGAACTGGCGCTGCTGCTGGTTGCAACCACGGTGACGCCTACGATCGCAGCCAGGGCGATGGCACCAACGCCGAGCGCGCGCAACCACGATTTGCGACTGCTGCTTGGAGGGTGGTCGACTTGAAGTGCTTCGTCGTCGAGCCGTGGTGGAGAGAGTGGCTTCATGGTCCGAGATGATAGATAAGGGAATGGCAAGTGGCTTCAGCGGCTCAAGTCAAGATCGGAAATGAGCTGCTGTTCATTCCAAGCGTGGCATCTTCAACTTGAGAAAGCGAGGGGAGAGAGAGAGAGAGAGAGAACATGAAACGCCAGGACGCGCAATGTGTGGCTGGTCGAACTGAAACCTATTCTGGTGGCAACGATGGCGACTTGTGGACAGGATGACAGAGGAAGGAAGGAGCGTACACAGCGTCGAGTGTGTGCATCATTTTGGTCGACTCTGGAGTTGTCCCACGTGATCCTGCATGATGGTGGACACGACTGGAAACTCTGTGTCGTGACCAGCGGTCGACTTACTTCTTTCCCTATCCTTCGCAAGTCGACTTAATTTCCTTGAAACGGAGCAGAGAGTGTATAGAAAGTCGACGAGAATGCTGACTTAGCGGGTGTGCAGGCAAACGCACCCATCTGTGACGTGAGACTTTCGTTTGCGAACCTGCTTAGAACGCATGGTTGCATGTCGAGGATGCGTCTGCAGAAACGACGTCCACCCCTTTGTAACACTGCTACCAGATATATGAAGGATGACGTTAATATACGAGGTCATTCGATCACTCGACCAGTTGTCGCATCACAAACTGATCTGTTCGTGGTGGCTTCAGCGGCTGAAAAAGATCTGCAGGATTCGAAAGGAGCTGTCTTTTTGCAAGTGCAAATCCTATCCGTCGATCTACTGCTCCGAGCGAGTCACAGGCAACTGGATGTCGTCAATCCAGCAGCTACGTACGTGCTGGAAGCCACAAAGGATTGTGAAACGAAGACGCTGTCCGCGCGACTCGGTTGACCATCTGTCGCTTCTGGATACTGCAAAACTATTATCGTTGCTGCATTTCGTGGTGCTGAGTGGCTAGCTTGTCTTCGCGACCGACGCACGCCGTCGGTTTGCCTGCGCTTGGTCTTCTATCGCGGCTTCTGTTTCTGCGGGTAGAGCAGGACCGCTGTAGCGTGTTGGTGGATACTGTAGCTTGTCCTTCAGCGACTTGTCGGCGCCGTTCTCGAGCAGCAGCATGGTGCACTGCGAGCTGCCATGCAGCATCGCGCAATGCAGGACGGACCAGCCACTGCGATCGACGTGATCGATTTGGTCGCCGCCTCTGGCGTCCAAAAGCACACGCACGGTCTCGTCCATTCCCCGTGACCCAGCCCAGTGCAGCGCTGTCCGACCTTCGACGCTCGCGAGCAATGGATCTGCACCGTCGCTGATTAACTTCTCGACGATTCGTGTGTGTCCATTCGCTGCAGCACACATCAGCGGAGTCCATCCGCATCCATCGCGCGCATTCAGCTCCAGGTGCTGGAGCGAGTTTCCGGGATTTGACGAAGAAACCGCAGACGTTGTCATGTCCAACAGCGTGTGCAACACCTCCAGCTGTCCAAAGTCTGCAGCGTAGTGCAGCGCTGACCACCCGGAGCCGTCTTTCGCGTTCGGGTCGCATCCTCGGCTGATCCACTCGCGCACTTTCTCGACGTGGCCTCGACCGCATGCCGCGCGAAGCTCCTGGCCGTATTTGTACGCGGGGGCATACACGCTGGCAAACAGATTCAGAAACTCGTCTTTCCTGATCTTGTCCTTGTCGACACTTTGCGCTTCATCTGCGTTCCCATCGTCTCCTTCCCCAGAAACCGATGGCGGCACGGCAACAGCCACGCTGCTGCTTGCATCGCTCTGGTCGGCATGCATTCGAATGGGGAAGTTAGCCACGACCAGCGATTGGTAGAGCTCGGCAGACAACTGAACACGAGCACGCTTCAAGACGTCTGGGATTCTCTCAGCGAGGATCGCGCCGCGTTTCTCGACATCTTCTTCGTCAAAGCTTGTGATCGCGCCTTCGAAATCCGATTCCCGCAGTTCACTGATGCGGGCAACGTCCAGTTTGCTCGGTCCATCGATGACGCCTCCACTCGCTGACAGCGTCGTTATCCTCGCGCTCGCTGCAGCTGCTCCTGTGTATGCTCCACTCATCGTCTCCTTCGTGGGGTTTCGCACTTTTGCGATCGTTAGTTTCACGTTCGACTTCATCGGGATGGGAGAAGCTCCTCCAGTCGTAGGGACAGCAATCTCCAGAGCATGCTGGGTGCGATCCCAAGTCGCAGGCACTTGGACATTGTGGTACTGCGCATTCCGAAGCAGCACCCTCGGACGATCGTCCATATCCCACCCACCCACAGGCAACTCGATCAGGATCTTACCGCCCATCGGAACCTTCCCATTCACACAAAAGCTCAACGACACATCGGAGACAACCCCGGGGAAGCAGCTGAAAGGCAGCCACCGCTTGGCTCCCGTGATCTGTCCCGGGAGGATCTTCGGGACCACAAATTGACAGGGACCGTCGATGATCTGACCCCCGCGCGTGGATTGGGGAACAGTCGTGCGCACCACCAGTTTCGCATACGCGGTGACCACAATTTCTGCCTGCGGAGTCGCCGATTCCGGGGTGTGCACTCCCGAGACCAGGATCACCACGGAGGTATCGGAGCTGATACTTTCGTCCATCAACGTGAACTCCAGGGTACGCGTCGCTGGCTGCCAGACAGTCTTGAGAGTGGGGACGGCGCAGCCTTGCGGGAGCCTCAACATCGCATTCGGCGCGGGCGACGCTGAGATCCCCCATCCGTGATCAGGTAGTTGGCACGTGAGGCGACTCTCTTTAGGCAGTTCGCCATTGGTCGTAAAGCAAATCGCGACTTGACCCCGCACCCCCGGCGCAGCTTCCTCGGGTTCAAATACGCGCCGTCCTTTGAATCTCCCCGCGACGATCTTCCTATGCCGCTGCGCGAGTTTCAAATGCGCGCCTCGCGTGTTGGCATCTTCTTCTTCGACATCGATGGTATCTTCAACGCCAGCGTTGTTGCTATTGTTGCCTCGTCTGGCGCTACCACCGCTTTCGAGCTTGCACTTCAAGTCTTTTGATCCCAATCGCTTCAGCATCTCTTCGCAGCTCAATCCGCTCTCACGCCAGCGATTAGAGCATTCGTCGAGAGAGGGTGTTCAGGTTCAGGAAGCGCATCCATCCACGAAAGCGTCATGTTGTTGGTCTTGAAGGTGCAGCTCTTTTAATAGCAGCAGTGTGGGCTAAAGAAAGAAGCAAGGACCGTTGACTTTGTGGCGTCTACTTGCCATAAATAATCAAAAAACCATTGGAAAAAAGAGAGATCCATTGACCAAACGAGCTTTCTATGACTTTCGATCGGATGGATCCCAGCAGTAGCAAAAGAGGAGTAGGTCACTCATGGCAGCACAACATACAGACTCGAGAATGAAAGTCTCTCTGTCTGTGTAGTGCTAAATAGCGCACCACCTCACACACATATCTCCCCTTTCACCCCGCACTTGTCCACTCTCCATTGGAAAGCAGAGCGCCATTCGTGAGAAACCTGCCGCGGAAGGAGAGATGGATACACTCCCTGTTTGCTGCATGCCACGCACCTTGAGACAAATACCGAAGCCATGGACGGATCTGGTTGAAGAAGAAGAAGACGATCATCATCGCTTAACCAAGTCAATGGAAACGTAAAATGGAGAGATAATGCGCTTGGAGGATTTTTATTTTATGATGCGACGTTTCAAAGTCGGGGTTAGCGCATGTGATTACGCCGCGAATGTTGACGTATGTTTGGTTGTGAGTAACCAACCTGTCACACAACCCGCAACGAAGCGAAAGAGCGGAATGAAAAGCGTACCCTTCGAAAGCGTACCCCTTTCATATTAAGCATCCGTATCAGTTATCACGAGCATGGATCAGCTGTACGCAGCCGAGATCAGAAACTCGTCTTGGCATAGTTTGGGGAGGTTTATTGCTTATCGCGGTATCAAGTGGGAGGGTTCGCAAAAAAGAAGAGATGGCCAGTTTGGGTGTGATTATGCTGCTGTTTCTGCTCTAACTGGATAAAGCGAGAAGGGAGAGTGTTTGTGGTTTGCTGCTGGTTGTTTTCGAAACCCTGGAAGACCACAAAGCGCAGCGTTGTCGACCGACGCGCACGCCATTCAAGACACCCGCACATCACATATTCCCCACTCGCGCGCAAAACGCAGCAGCACTCGGCCAAGGTCGATCGTCGCCGCTCGATAAGACCGCGTCGTCGTTGCATTCGGTATTTTCGGCGCTCAACGTCGCCTCTCCCCCGATCTCTTTTCTCGTCCTACCGGGAGAGATAAAAAAAGAAACCCAAAAACGAGCGGCTCCAACAAACGTCAGCGACTGATTCCCAGAGCCACTTTGGATTTGTTGCGGTTGGCGAAAGCGCGCACTAGTACACCGAGCGACAACGCAGAAGAGCGAGATGACTTTCAAGCGCTTCCAGCTCCGATCGAAGGAGAACTTCCTCAAGTATGTGTCGATTGAGCTGCAGTTGCTGAAGCAAGAGTGGAAAGTGATCCTCCCCTGTGTCATCATGCAGTGTACGTCTCTTCTTTTTGCCTAGTTGCGTACATCCGGAAAGGCGGCAAGCGCACTCACCCTTCCTTGCTGTCTGTTCGCATTGTAGACGTCCACGGCGTCTTCCATAACCTCGCGTACTACGTGCAGGGCCACGAACTTTCGGTCGAGCAGCGCTTTCCGTTGCACGACTTGGGATTTAAACTCATGCCAGAGCTCAGGTTTGTGCTGTCTGCGCGTGGAGAACACTGGTGCTTTTGTCCATCAAGTGCTAACGCTCGTTTCCCTCTCATCTCTTTGCAGTGAGGCAAATTCGCACTGGTCTGAGTACTTGGTGTTTGGCGGTGTGTTCGCCCCCGCTATTTTCTTGGTGCTCTCGATCCCATTGTTCCGTCAGAACCCGCAACGACCGCGCTACATGGTCATCGTGCTCAAGCGCGTGTTGCTGCACATCAGCATTGCGTTGGTCTTCCGCATTTGCTCGTTCATGCTCACGACGCTCCCTGGTCCCGCCCGTCAATGCCGCCTGCTTTTCGACGAGGCGTGTGTTGCCCAGCACCCAAATGACACCACCCAGTGCGTGATCCCGAACCCAGACTTCAATCCACCATCGGGAAGCGAGTTTTTCACCAACATGGACGCGCTCAACGGGTGTGGGGATCTCATGTTCAGCTCGCACACGATCTACACGATGTCGTTCATTTTGATGGTGATCAAGTACTGGCCAAACAAGTACTTGATCGCTGTCATGCTGAGTGTGCAATGCGCGATCGCGTTCTTGATCGTCGCGTCCCGAAAGCACTACAGTCTGGATGTGTTCTCGGCGCTCTACATTGTGCCTTTGCTGTGGTTCACCCATGACGCGTACTACAAAGATATCAACCACAAAGATGTCGGTGTCTCGGTGAAGACCATCCGCGAATTCTACAACATTGACATCTCCGAAGATGTTGGCGGCGAATTCCACCACACCCAGCCATTGGACTCGGTGCAGATCACGACTGTCGAAGAAGGTTTCGTGACTGAAAGCGAAGGTAATACCACTACGGCTTTCGAGCGCAAAAACTCCGTGTAAATTTTGTAGAACCCGAATCTCAAAAGGAATGCGAAAAAGCAGTGGATGGTGGTGCACTCACCCACACACACACAGAGGAAGGTCGTTCCGGACTGGACCTGTATGATTGATTGATAGATGAAAACCTTCATATTGGATTTGTGTGCGTGTCGTGTCGTGCTGCTTGTGGTATTCGTGGTCGTTCTGTTTTGCTGGTGGGATCACTAATGCTTATGTCTTGTGTCTTGTCGGTCGCTTTGACTGTGATTCTGGATCCGACTGTCGCAACAGTACGCGGAGATCACAATGCGACTACCGGATTGCTTGCTTCGCCGCAGCATGGAGTGGCCAGCGACTACCACAGCATTGATTAAATGACGATGCATATAGATCTTTACTTGTCAATCGGTTCTCCACGTCGATTTCCCACGCAAGATATGAGCGCATTAGCTATCCACTACCCATAATATGCACTAATCTGCGAGAGGATATCGATGTCGGTGAGGTCGTCTAGACAGAGACTTGACGATTCGCTTGGACGATGTGTCCAGCTGTACGACTCCGGCTCCCTCTCATCACTTCCAGCAGTTGAGTGAGATGGCTCCGCCTGGTCAAACCACACATCGGCTCCGGATGGTGTCTGCGTGCTTTCTGCGCAATACCTCTGCTGCAGGAAATGGCTCGCTACTCTTTCCTTCGAGGTCATATCCGGCTGAAGATTCGATGCTATCACGACCTGCCAGGATTCATTGTGGGATGTTGCTTTTGAGCATTTCACACGCACTTCCAATGGGTTTAAGGTTGGATTGTATGACACGTCGGGCATCCGCATCGGCGCTTGACATGCATCTCCACGAGTACGCGACCCGCTGCGTGATGCAAACTCCCCAGATCGAGCTTTAAACCGAGTACCGTCGTCGATCCAGAAGATCGCATCCTGCACCGAGGTCTTCGCAAGACGCGTGTGCAGATTCTTCAGAAAGTTGTCGCCGACAGCCTCTTCCTTCTCGCTCCTTGCTCCTAATCGATGTTGTGTTTCGTTACGCTCAAATACTGTTCCCATTCCACGACAGTCATGTGGGACAGCTAAAGGAGACATAGACTCTCGAACCATCGCGGAGGCGCTTGTTTTGCTCAAATACGACTTCATCTGCGCCAGCAACAGAGAACATCCATCAGTGCGGATCGAAGACCAGCGCGGGTTCGCAGCGCACACGAAAAGCGGTCGCCATCGCTTGCATTATATACATGGACTCGCACGAAGACCGTCAGTTTCTTCTCTTGGTCGGCGCATCTTGTTCTCGTCGCTGTTGTCGCTCTTCGTGGCGCCAAGTCCGCACTCAGATGACGAAGAAAGAGGAAATGCGGACTTCAACTATTTTGAATCGCGACACGATTTAAAAGTGAGTTGGGGATCGGTTGAATCGTGATGGTGACTTGCTAGTCTTGGCTGGACGGTCGGAAACCATACAAACGTGAAGCGGAAACGGGTCGGAGGGTGTCGATGAAGTGAGTGGTGATGAAGCTACGGCGGTTACAACTCCAACTGCCAACCCGCCAGCATCGCATCGTCATTCGAGCAGTTTAGAGGTGTCTGCTGCATTGGCGCTGCTTGTGCATCCCGCTTTGTTTGCATGTGTGTGTGTGTATTTGCGCGACGGGTCTCATGGATGCAGGTACGGCTCTATGGCTGTGTCTGGCGCTGCAAAGCGTCCGGCGCGGTCTCCCATGTCGTACGATGCTCCCTCCCGCACGCTAGAACAGACTTGCCAATGACTTTTGTGTGTAGAGAGTGACAACGATTGTCCGTTTGACATTTCTCAAGAACTGGGTCGTACATACCATAACGCATCACTAGGGGTTTGCATTCTTGCGTCTGGATAAATAAGTGGGCATTTGAGTTTTATTAGTTGATTTCTCGAGTTTAGATGGTGTGGGTGATCCTTCGCTGGATCCTGCGTCACTGCGTGATGTTCACTAGGAGCTCCGATTCAGCGCTTGCGATGCGCGAGTCCGATTCTTTGAATTGGCGCAGCAGCTTCGTGTTGTACGACATGCAGTCGTCGAATTGGCACTGTGGACACGTAGGAGAGAGGGCAGTGTGAGCTGTCTGCTGTTGCTGAGGACAGAGGGGAGGACTTGTGGATGTCGTTACCTTGTGGTACATAAAGTGGAAGCTTGTCGTGGACTTGCGCTCGCAATCGCTGCAATAAATAAGGGACTTGTAATCCTGGTACTCGGGGGGCATTTGCTCGCGCTCGAGCAGCTCGTCGATGCTCGCAAAGTACAACTCCATGTCCCCCAGAGACTTGGAGCAGAGCGGACAAATGTAGTTCGTCTGCATGCACACATATGGAGAGACATTTTGTCAGGTCAGATAGCATGTCTTCACTGCAGAGGATCGCTTGGTGTGCTCCGCTTACCAGGGTGTACTCTTCGTAGCAGGAGACGTGCATGCAATGTCCGCAGGGGAGAAACATCACAGGTGTCGTGGACGTGAACATGTACGAGTGGCAGATCGGGCAGTCGGATTCTAACGACCGCTCCACACATTTGTGCTTTTTCAGACTGATGCTCATGCACGCATTGCATTTATCGCAGTGGAAGTAGTCAATGTCGAGACCCTGCACAACGAATCGCCAACACGAGCTGCGTCAAACAAATGCAATCCAAAGGCGACTCGCTACGACCGCTCCTCACCTTCCCAATTCGACAGATTCGACACTTGTCGCAATGGTAAATGTCTTTCGTCGGGTCATCGTCAAAGAACTTGCAGGTGTCGCAAAAGTACCGTCCAAACACCGTTTTGCATTTCTCATTGACGCATTCGTTCGACATGGGCTGCTCGATGGAAAAAATACACAAAACGCAATGAGAACATGCCTTTGTTGTCCGCACAGATGGGGACAAGTCCACGTGTCTTTCCGTACCTGAACCGTGTCACACTTCATGCACGAGATGTTCTCGGTGGCATACCGGTCGATGGCATGGCTTTCATTTTCATCTGAAAGGCAAAACACGAGCATTCTTGCATCAGCGACAAAGTCTGCTTCACTCCCACAGAAACAGCGTTGGCATGCACGGCGGGTGGACAAACATACCGTGGCAGAAGCGACAAGTGTACCATTTCCCACAGCATTTCGCTTGCAATTTGCAATTGCGTCTGCGCAGTAGTAAGCGCTGAAGTGAGATCTCCATACCAACCCGAACTCGCAGCAGCAATATCAATGCGGCACTTACTGGTAATGACTGCATCCAAGAACCTTCTCAGCTTCATTCTGCATCAACGCCATTCGGACTCGATACGATTAGAACCATTTCCTATGCTAGATGGATACACCGATGCATCAAGCAAAACGTACAAAATAGGTGGTGCGCTTTCGGTCGGTCTCACTGTCGCTTTCCTGTCGCTTGAGCACGACTTTGTCGCGGGAATCGTTCCATTGCTTCATCATCAAGTTTTGCACCGACTCGGCTTTCTCTTTCGGCGTCAGCGACGTGCTCGATTGAATCTGTCGGATCTGGGCTTTCAAGATCGCTTGTTGGTCCTGGTGCAGCGTTATTGCGGATTGCCACGCTCAGTTAGACATTGCAACCCTGCAAGTTACGCGAAGCTTCAGCAACTGGCAAGACACACACACCTGGTTGCTGTTGATCGGTGGTGGCAACGATGTTGGAGGCGCATGCGAATGGGTGTGATGATGCGCATGTCCGTGGTGATGTCCATGTCCATGGGAGTGTCTATGTCCGTGGGAGTGATCATGGACATGGTGGCTTTCGTGCTGTTGGTTCGTTTCCTCGACGCAGGTCTCATCGTGAACATGTTCAGGTCTGCGTGACATCACCACCACCATTAGTCTCACATGCAATCGCCCTCTCTTTTCGTCGCTACTCTCGCTCTGAGCAGTATTCCACGTACCGGTCACTCATTTCTTATTTTGCAGAGAGAGAGAGAGAGAGAGAATGGATTGGTTGATAGAACGGGTTGAGGAACCTGGACCTTGTCTGAAAGCACACCACTTTCGACTTGCAAATGCACAAGTGAACTGGAGAATGACTGCTTGAAAGAACTAGATGCTGCGTGACGAGAGGGTGAACAAGCAGATAGACAGACAGAGAGAGAGAGAGCAGGAGCGAGCGTTGTGATGCAACCTGCTATATGTGTGCATCATAGGTCATGGAAGGAAAATAGATTGGGGCATGGACTGCAAAAGATCGGTTTTCCCAGAAAAGACTCGCCCCCAAAATAACGTAGCTCTGGCTGCAGAGAGAGACTATTTTGGGGGGCGAACGATGAAAGATACGCACGCAAATTTCAGAAGAAGAGTGAACAAATGCGAGAGCGTCAATGTGGACATGCCATTGCGATGCTTCGTTGCCTTCAGACCATTTTATCAGCCGATGTGCGTCAGTTCACTATAGCCACGCTCGCCATGGAAATGGTCATGCATGCTCTTCGGCGTATCGAGCAGCGAACGACGTGCATGTCAATGGCGCGTCCTCGGGTTCTTTTCGTTACCATTGCAATGCATGAGAAAGCTCGAAGGATGGTTCCCACGACCTTTCGGACGCTCGCATCTACTCATCTCCAGGCAGGTTAGGATGACTTTGCGGCCACGCTACCGTATGCAATTGCGTGGAACAGCGAAGATCGCACCTGCTCTATCTACCCCTCGTTCTGAGATGCAGAGCGAAGGTCGTGCATGCTGCGACCAACGAATGCAAGCAGCACACTCGGTCGAAAGATCGCAAAGCGCGTTTGTTGAAGTGGAGGTAGCCACTAACTCTGAACGTATACTACAGTACTGCATCCGTTCGAACCATTTAGCATCAAACGTCAGTCAGCGTGTTTATGCCACTCGATAGTTTTTGGTTCTCAAACGCAATATTTAAAACATTTATCCGGTAGAAGCGTTAGAAACCTTCCCGCTGTGTTGAATAAAAAGCATTTGCCTTTTCCACACCATCCCGAAAGCATGCCTCCAAAAGCTGCGACTGGGAACGGCAAACCCGCGTCGTCCGAGCGCGTGAAGAAGGAGCTGCAGGCGCAGCGCGCACGCGCTGAGGCGCTCAAGCACTTGCACACTACGGGCAGCGGTCCGTCGCAGAGCGAACTCGCGCGACAGCAAGCCGAGCGACAGAAATTGGCGAACGCGACGTCCGCAAAAGTGCACCGCTTTGTGAATGGCACGACGCATCCAGTCCAGCAGCAGCAGCAAGCCGCGGCGCAAGCGTACGACCCACGTGTGCGCGACAACACATTGCATGTCGTCGCGATGCGGCGTGCGAACGAGATCCACCAGACGCAGACGATCACGCACCAGGTCAACGCGTTTCGAAATGGTCGCCACCATCACAGCGACGGTCCCAGAGACGGCGCAGCAGCAATAGCAGCAGAGGGGAAGCTGCCTGATGGATGGAAAGAAGCAAAAGACCCAACGTCGGGCGATGTCTACTACTGGAATGAAGTGAGTACGGATTGGGTTTGTTGTGCTTTGCTTGGTATGCTATGTGTATGAGGGAGGGGATTGTGCTGAAAATGTGGTTGCTGCGTGCGTGTGTGTAGCAAACAAAAGAGACGTCATGGGAGCATCCTGGGAGTCAAAATGTATGCGATTCTATCGTTCGGAGCGAGCAATACTTTGGTTTGCGCCGTTAACGTTTTTGGTGTCGTAGACGGAAGACACTCCACAAGCGGATGCAAAGACGACTGGTGATACACTGCCGGAGTACGATCGGTCTACTTACTCCAGTACTGCTTCTTTTGTGCCCAAAGTATATCGCTAACGAGAATGCTGTGCCGCTTGTGTCGTAGTGGGTGGGAGACCGTGGACGATCCACAGAGCGGGGACGTGTACTACTGGAATCGCAGCACGAATGAAACCACGTGGACTCGTCCAGTGTCCATGACCGTGTCATTAGGTACCGCTTGCTTTGGTGTACGCAGACTGTTGCAGCACATTCTGTGGTTTCTCATTCCTGTGATGTGGATGGTGTCTTTTCACTGTAGAGGACGCAATTGCCGCGAAATCGAGACTCGACGATATCCTCAAGAGCTGTGGACCGAAAGGGAATCAAGGCAGTAAGCGGAAACTCGAAAGCGGGAGTGGCACTGCGCAACCGACACACGCAAAGAAGAAACGCGATCAGCACCAGGGTTCGATCGATCCCCTCGATCCAGCGAATGGTTGAAATAGGATCAGGCAAACACGAGTCGCCTGAGAATTGATACAATGTCATCCGTCGTCTGAGAGCATATGGATCGGAGTGGTTGAGAATCCTAAAGTATCCGAGATGCTGGTTCCGAGGCAACGCAGAGATTCGGTGCAGCAGTTCGGGAAACAAGGTTTGTTCGAGATACTCGATCGTATCGTTTGCATTGGGACGTCAAAATAGACTCGATTGGTTACAGACTTGATGCATGTGGTCAGTGGTTGTATCTGTCTTGGGGAGATATTTATATCGCGCAAGACGGTGTGAGCTTGCTGTAGATCTGGAGAGCTGGCGTCACCTTCATCCGCGCTTCCGTGTGGAGACGGAAAGCATACCCATGAAGACAACGCCGCAAAGCAGCAGTGACAAAGGCACAGCGAGCCCCAGCAAAACAGCAACAGGCGGGAACAACCATGTCGGTAGCATCAAAAAGAAGAAAGTGGAGCAGAAGGCGAGAGAGAAATTGCAGCAAACGCTGCGAGGGCTCAGCGACAAAGTCGGCAAGTTGGAGGATCGCGACACGCAGCAGCAAGCGTTCCAGTCGCTCGTGTACGAACCGTGCTGACGCATGTGCATATGTACCCTGGCATGCTTTCTCTGACCCAGCTTGCGTATGTGGAATGCAGAGAATGCCTTCCTGACTTGGATCCCTCGCTTGTGCACGAGTTTTGCACACTCGTTGAGAAAAACAAGGTACGAAACCAATCGCTCCCGAGATCGTTTCTCTCGTTTCTAAACTGTGGCTTCTGCTGCACGTAGCGACCGTCCAGATCGTCAACTCGACGGATGCTGGTGCTACTGCTCGCTGTAGTTTGCAAATGCCATCCTGCTCAGTCGTCAAAGCTTCTCTCGAGGATTCTTGGGTACATTGGCATTCGGTTACGCGATAATGAGACGAAGGTGACCGAGGCATGTGGGATACTTGTGTCGTCCATTGTCCTCCACGTGGTCCCGCACTGTGCTGCAACCGATAATGCTGACGAGTCCTCTGCTGCACGAGACGCCATGGAGACGCAGCCCGAACGCGTGGATAAATGGCACCAAGTCTTTGCGAACGTGTCAGCGCCACTCATCAAAGAAATGAATGCAGTAGGCGAAAATGCGACAAAATGCCTGTGCAGTTTGCTGCGACCGACCGAGTTCGATGGGCAGACGCTGCCATCAAAAGAGGACACGCTGGCGCATGCCACTCGTCTCCACTCGTTCTTCCAGAGTATTCTGAGTGCGTCCGTGTCCAAGATGAATGGGAGCACGATGTATGGCAGTTTTTCGCCGATCTTCTTGTTGCTGCAATCTGCTTGCCAGATTGCGCATGATGTCCGAGTGAGGACTGGGATGAAGGAGCTCTTCGCGTGCATTGCACCGCATGTGGGTTTTATCTTTGAAGCCATTGAGGACGTCTTTCAGTATGGTCCCCGAGAGGATTGGGTGCTGCGAAAGCGCGGGATGGAGCTGTTAGCCTTGCTGCTGGAGGATTTCGGGTTGAGCGACGACGCGATAGCTGAATCGGCAAGAGAGTATTTCCGAGCGCATCTGGTGCGTACGAGTTCGAGGTTAGGAGGCAATGGTGCGCAGAAGGTATATCTCACGTTTCTTCCCCCTACATTCGCAGGAGCGTGTGCGAAGTCTCGTCGTGTCTGGGAGGCATGATCCGGTGTCATCGGTCCGGGAAGCAGCAATTCAAACGGTCATGGCATTTGACAAACTCGATCGACGATTCGGAAAGCGATCACCGACCAAAGCGATTGCACAAGCCTCCTCTGAACCAGCTACCTGCATCCAGGATTCAAGCAGAAAGGATTGTGACCGAGTCCAAGATCCAAAAGAAGCAGATACTGCGTTGACAGCACACCTAGGTTTTCATTCTGAAGGCAAAGAGGATGAAGCATCAGGTGGAGAAGAGCAGAGTTTCGGTGACATGAGCATGGATGAGGCTGCTGCGCCGGAGCACCATCCTGAAGAAGAAGGGGAGCTGCGAGTGCCACCGACACCTGAAAAGCGTGCAGTGCCGAAAGAAAGCTCTCCTCTAAAGCAGTTTATGGCGAAGAAGCGAACTCAAGCGTCTAGATTGTGGAAGCAAAGCATTCCACGTATTTCTCCACCAAAGTCTGCTCCTTCGAAGCCACTCCAAGCATTCGAGTTTCCTCCAGAAGTGGTGGAAGACACGGACGAGGAAAAGGATCGGGGGGAGAAAGAGGAGGACAGTGATGATGACCTGTGCGCAGCAGATATGAGTCGACGTGACGCTGCGTTGAATGCAGCACAATGTCAAGAGTACGATCTGGCGTTCCGATTGTGCATCCTTGAAGATAGCACGGCGCTATTGAAGCAAGTGATGGGGGTGATCGGGATTCCGTGCATGCATATCATCTCGCGCGCATCGCGCAATGCCCTCTGCGCAGCATTCATTGAGCTTTTGGAGGACCAAGTGGATTACGATGCGAAAGTTGCTTCCGGTCCCTCCCACCACGATCCATGGCTCGTATTCGCATGGCTTCAAGACTTGTCGAAGCGCAAGACCAACGTCCAGCAAATCGATCCGCGCGTGCTTCGGGCATTAGAACAGCGGCTTCTTGACTTGTCCTCTGAGCCCACCGCAGCGGGACTTGAAGCAGCGCATGTTCTGACGCAGCTGGGATTGTAACGGAGGTCTCTGCTTCCACGACCTGCAGAAATGGACGCATCTACTTCAACATTGACTGGATATGAACATGGAATGCTCCCATTTTCTGGTATTTCGCGGAGGAGGGATGGTTGGAACAGTGGCTACAGTGAGGGAGGGAAAGCAGTTGAAGTTCAAGAAGACCGCGATGATCTCCTCCGAGCGCAATCGCATCTTTGCTGGAGCGACCGTTTTTGCAGCGGATGAGGGATGTGCTGGCAAAGACGACTTGACATTCATGAGCTCCCATTTTTGTTGAATGGGTGGATTTGCGTGGAGCACAAGGATGCTCCTCCCTCATTCAATACTTTAACCCAGTACTTCAGTTTTGCACCTTTTTCTCGTCGGAGGTGTCTTTTCTAGGATGTTTGAACCAGGACGCGCACCAGCGAGCAGGTCAACAGGTTTCGGAAACAAAAGTTCAGCTTTTACTGCAGAGAGATCCTGACGGTTGCTCCTGATGCAACAGTGCAATGTGCATTTGCTTTCCTCATCCGTTGGAAGTGGATGTACTCATGTAAGTTATCCGGTGGTCTCCTCCTCCCACAAAAAAGAAAGCCAGTTGGGTGACTATGTCGGTCGTAACATCGCGATCTGGATGCTGATGTTTGCGATACTCAGCGACGTACAACAAATCGCTCCGTTTCCCAAACCTCATTAGTGACGCGAGGCTTACTGTACCGTACAGTACTCTCCAAAATGCTCGAACACACTCAGCAGCATCCCGACAGTATTCATGCTCGCATTCTCGACCATAACAGGAAGCACTAGAAAGCAAGAACCCTTTTGTGTCGGGATCGCCTTGTCGAGAAGCGGCAGCGACAAAACCAATCCTGCATCCTTCGGTGGTTTGAACCTGCAAGAAGAGGAGCAATACAAACCAGCGGACGTTAAAGGATGCTCACAGCCTCTGTATAGCGACCGAGCGCACTTGCGACACCCATCCAATGAACCCGTTTTCTAAACTCCATGACGCTGTTCCGTCGCTATGTCATTAGCCATGCATGCCCGTAAAGACAAGAGACAAAAGCAGGTTTTGATGATAGACACCATCATCTTGGTCGACCTCATTAATAGCCCCTGACATGGCCCGTTTTTGTTCTGCATTCTATGGCACAATGAAATGCAACGCGCTCGAGTCATTCCTCTCGGCATTCCCGACAGCTACGAAGACCGCCATTATTCTCGAATACTGTACAACTTGGCTGCGTCAGTCCTGCTGGTTTGCATTATACTACCGCTCCCTCCCTCCCTCCCCCTCTCTCTCTCTCTCTCTCGAAGATCGGACAGTATCCATTTCACCTGATTAAGTGCACGTGGACATCCCGTTCGCCAGCCCAATCAATCCATCAACGCACAACAACAACAGCATATACGACAGAATGTCGACGACAGGCATCACACCGGTGGCGCCAGTGATCGACGGCGGCGGCGCGCTCAATGGCGTCGACATCTTCATCTTGGTCGCCGTGCTCTGTGGCACGATGCTAGTCGGCATGATCGCGACGATCCATGCGGGCGAGTCCCCGCTCCTCGCCAAGCTCTTGCCGTGCTTTGCCAGCAGAGCGAAGGACACCAACGCGATCGATGGCTCCGATTTGAGTCATGTGCGTCCGTCCGGCGCGTCGCTGATCGTGCAGGAAGACATGGAAGACCCGGGCAAGAAACTTGACGACGAGTCCGACCGCGTGCGCAATTTCTTCTTGGCCGATCGCGGCATGAAATGGTATTTCGTTGGCGGTGCGCTGTTTGCGAGCAACATTGGCGCCGAGCACTTCGTCGGGATGTCGGGTGACGGTGCGCGCCGGGGCATAGCGGTTGCGATGTACGAATGGTACGCTGCCATCTTGATCTTGCTGCTCGGGTGGGTGTTCGCGCCGATCTACCGTCGCGCCGGGGTGTACACGACGCCCGAGTTCCTCGAGTACCGATACAGCGCTGGGTGCCGCCACTACTTGTCGGTGATCACGTGCATCATGTACGTGCTCACGAAGCTGAGCGCGAGCATCTATGGCGGCGCGGTCGTCATGCACGCCACTTTGGGGTGGAACTTGTACTTTGCCGCTGGTCTCTGCATCATCCTCAGCACGGTCTACACGGTCGCCGGTGGTCTTCGTGCGGTCATGTACACCGACTTGTTCCAAATGTGCGTGTTCGTGACCGGCGGCATTGTCGTCATGGGGTACTCGCTGCACCGCGTCGGTGGCTTCTCGGGCATCCAGGACAACCTCGAATTCCAGGACAAGTCGGACTACTGGCACTTGTTCAAGCCGACGTCCGACGACGACTACCCTTGGACGGGGATGCTGATCGGTCAGCCCATCGGTTCCGTGTGGTACTGGTGCATGGACCAAGATTTGGTGCAGCGTGTGCTCTCGGCCAAGGACACGGCGCACGCCAAGGGTGGTGCCTCGTTTGCGAGTATGCTCAAGATTCTCCCGCCCTTCATCATCGTCATTCCTGGCATTGTCGCTGCGCTTTTGTACGACATGAGCATCCCCGAGAACAAGACCGATGCCGCGTACCCGATCCTGCTGACGAACTTGATGCCCCATGGCGTGATCGGTCTCATGGTCGCGAGCATTATCACGGCGATGATGTCCAGTTTGGGCTCCGTCTTCGCAGCGGGTTCATCGGTCATCACGAACGATATTTACCTCAAGGTGTACCCTCACGCGACCCACGACCAGCTCGTGTGGGTCGGTCGCGTGAGTACGGTCATGTTCGCGGTTCTCAGTTTCTGCTGGATCCCAATCCTGAGCGGCGGCGACGGCTTGTACAAGCAAGTCGTGGAGATCCAAAGTTACCTGACCCCACCCATCGGGATCGTGCTCCTTCTCGGTGTGTTCTGGAAGCGTGCGAACCACCAAGGTGCGCTCACGGCGTTGCTCTGCGGCGGGTGCTTGGGGATGGTGCGTTTGATCTTCGTGACCGCGAAGAAGGACACGATGAAGGGCGAATACCCGAAAGTGATCGACCAGTTTTTCTACATGAACTTCCAGCACTTTGCGATCCTGCTCTGGGTCACCTCGATGATCATCTGCGTGGTCGTCAGTCTCTGCACGCCGCCGCCTACACCGGAAGCCCAGAAGTACATGGCTGATGTGAAAACGATGCTCAAGTGGGACGCCACGGAGCTCGCGAAGCCAAAGTATGTCAACTACCTGGTCGCGGCAAGCGGCGTGGCGTCGCTGATTATTACGTTGAGTTTGTGGGTCTACTTTGCGTAATAGGTTCATTGTCCTCAAAAGCAAAACGAAAAGCGAAACGAAAGGCTTGACGACATGGCACCAAAAGGAACAAGAGTGTGTAAGAATACATCTATGACGTATACTGTTCAAATCGAAAGCTCCTTTTGGTTTCCTACCGCTAAGATTCGGCGCTTTCTGGTTCATCAAGGTGACTAGACTCTTGACACTCGATATGACACCTGGAGGTTTTGTTTGCTATTACGAGGCAGGGATTCACTCAACGCTCATCACGTCTGCGCCGTCACTGTGCACGTAAATGAAACTATCATCACGGATGCTTGCGACATGCAGCGGATCGACGATGGACTTGAGTCGCGCTTCAAAAGTGTTCTCGGTATTGTTCACACTCAGGTGCTGCAAATTGATACACTTGCTCGTGTTTTCTTTCTGGAAGTATGGCTCAAGCGCAGAAAGGTTTCTCGCGTAGTGCCCATTCGCCTCCTTGAACGCGTGCTGCGCATAGTAGAGCTGGAAACTCAGGTACCGAACATTCCATTCTGGATCCAGTGGCACCTCAGCATCTAGACCCTCTGCCTCGAAGTGGGAGCGAAACTGAATGTACCCCCAGTTTTCGGGCATGTGCATATTGACAGCATACTGTGGACTCCAGACCCAATTGTCTTCAGCTTCACCTGGGGTTTTCACGTACCGCTTTCCAGGATTATCGGACGCAACTGCCCATTCGACTCGGGAGAAGTTGATTCGCCAGAATGTGGAAGGCAACGGCGGCAGCACTGCTTGTGTGTGCAGCACCAGCTCTTTCAGTGGGAGTGCGATCTCAACCGTCCAGAAATGCAGGCGCTGACCTAAAGGGATTGTATCAGTGACCCAGTGTCAGTCAGACGCGAAGGTCCAAGCGTTAGCACCAAGTTGTCTGCACTGGTGCCAGAGAGGTGTGTACCTGCATCATTGGGTGTGCCCTTCATATACACAGCCGACTTCATGCCTCTGTTGAACATATCAAATCCATGTTGTGGGTCCACGCGCGTGCTGTTTTCATGACCGCCATCGCGGTACGGACGATTCAGCCACAGGTTCCACGTGGTGTTGAGCGCATTGACTTCAACGTCTTTGTAGTTGTGGGTGCTGCCGTCGGCATCGACAAACACTTCAAAGTCATTGTCTTGAAACACAACCTCGTTCCTTTGTGTCACATTTGCCCAAACCGAAGTTTCCTCCACGTATGCGCCAATGTAGAGGAACGCATCGTCGTAGCGCATCTTGACTTTCGTCGTGAACCAGGGCTGGGACCAATGGCGGGTCCCCTGGATATCGACGAAATCCTGGGTCCATGGCGTTTGCTCCCATGCCGTTTCGTTCAACACCCCATCGATGGCGATGGCAGCAGCAGAGGTCGATGGCGCATTCGTTGACCAGGACGCGCTACTGCGGTGAGCTCGTCGGCTTTGCAGGTGGTAGACCGCATAGCGGCGCGGGTGGAAGCCACGGAAGTCGCATGGGGTGTGCGAGGGAGACTCAGCTGCGTGGCCACCACCACCAGCAGCAACTCCTCCTCCTCTCCCACCGCACACGGTCAGGATGAGGCAGGATGCCACCATTAGCAACTGCAACAGCAGCGTCGGGGTTCCAGTGTTGCTGCGGCGGGAAGACAGTCGCAGCGTCGTCATCCTTGACTTCATCGACTTCGTTGCGCTTCCAAAAGAACTGGGAATGGGAGGGAAGCTGCTGAAGTGAGCAGCTACAGTACTGCAATCCCTCCCAACTGTCACCGAATCGCTGTGGTTTGCGGAACACGCAAAAGTATTTGCCAGGAGCTGCAAAAGTATGCTTTCTTGCAGACAAGAGATATTTGGGTGTTCTGTTACGAGGTAAAAGATAGGGGTTCGAGTGTGAGCAATGATACCACGCTGCCCAATCAACGTCCAACTCGAGCATCTCCATCACTGGTTCCTGTAGGTGGCGAGAGTTTCCAGCCAGGCAGCACTCGAACGCATTTGTGCACGGCATCCTCTGCACTGCGTGTGGTGGTGGTCGCAGTGGATCCGCAGCACGAGGCATGTCGTACCGGGTGTCCGATATGCTGGTTAAGCGTGCTGGAGCTGCCGTCGTCGCTCGACACTGCCTGCTGTCCTCGACTCGGATCTTCTCACCAACGGCGATGGGTTGCGGCGATGCAACTTGGCAGACCTATGTCGGAGGCTAGCAACCCTTCCGCTAGCTTCTCAGTGGAAAGGTTGACGCGTTCACGCAATGCATTACACATTGCACGCAGGTGGTTGAAGACCGAGCGAAGGTTGGGACTTTCAACCTGTGCTTTCTGGTGTTTGATCTCTCGCATGTTCGAAAACCAAGAAAGAGAAGCAAAAAAGAGAAGCAGAGAAGTTGACGAAAGGCGAAGAAGTTTTGAAGAGAGGACGAGCCGATCCATCGAGATGAGGGACTCGACGCGCGACAAACTTCAAATGCCGAGCGTGACGCAGCCTTCACGCTTCCGGACTTCCGTGTGGGTTGATCGATCCTCTCTCGGACTAGAAGTGTGCGCAGTAGAATGGAGTCATAATGCTCCGCACTATACAGTACTCCATCATGCACTCGCTCTACCGTAGATAGAACAGGGCACTGCACCGGCACTTCTTGATGGGAAACGGAAATCGAACATGGGGGTGTAAAAATCGAAGGGAGAACGGACACCTGCTCTTCGAGAGATCTTGCTTCTTGTCTTTCGCCCAAGCCTCCCCCCCTTACGTACTGCGAAAGGAGTGATGGCACAGTTGTAATCAGAGTTGCCACTTTGCTCGCCACCCACTGTATGTGAGCTCCACCACCAAGAGAAAAGACAAGTTGAAGTTGCACTTGTGGTGGCGTGACTCCAAGCGTGTGCTGTGCAAGTGTGTCCTGAAAAGCTTCAGACGGATCAAGTGCGACTCCACCTGTTTGATGGAACGAAGTCATTCGAAGAAGTACGTATCAGCATCCGTCGATGATAGACGAAGGCAACGTTGAGCTTAGTGAACCCGGTCGGACACGGAGAGCACTTCAACGAGGCACTCCATCGGCTTCCTCTCCCCCATGACATGCTAGGTAGGCACGCTGCTCCGGCGCTCAACGGCGGCAACGGAGAAACCATCGAGTTGGTTTCCCGCACCAACTCCACTCTCATTGTTCAATTTGCTCTCAAGTATCAACAACTACCACCACCACCAATCTCATCAAGATGAAGTCCTTCGCCGTTCTCGCCGCCGCTGCCTGCCTCATCGCCAAGACCTTCGCCTACAGCACCGAGCCTTGCCCAGACAGCGAAATCCTCAAGCTCCTCGCTCTTGCGTCCGAA
>JAASGH010000266.1:0-23141 GCA_023334155.1 Globisporangium heterothallicum
ATCACGCCAGGATAGAACTTACTCTTACCCTTATACTGCGCCTCCACCTTCTCACCCTCGCGGAACTTCTTCGACGACTTGCGATCATCCTCACTCATATCGTCCGACCTCTTCTTCACAGGACTCGAACCGCCCTTCAGTTGGATCAGCTCCAACGCCACACCCGTCTCCTTCTCGCCATCGTCGTAGTCGATGTCGTATGTCCCGTTCAGGCGGCAGCGAGAGATCACACCTGGATAGAATTTCGACTTCCCTTTGTACTGTGCCTCCACCTTTTCCCCTACCTTGAATGTCTTCACGGGTTTGCGATCATCCTCGCTCGTATCCTCTGATGCTTTCTTTGCTGGAGCGGACTTCGCCTTGATTAAATCTGCGGAGACAGCAGTTTCTTTTTCACCATCGTCATAATCAATATCGTAGGTCCCGTTGATCCGACAACGAGATATCACCCCAGGGTAGAATGTATCCTTCGCCTTGTACTGCGCTTCGACCTTTTGTCCCATTGTAAACATCTTCTTCGGTCTAGCGTCGCTCTCACTGCTCTCATCTGCTGGCTTCTTGGGCTTGACCGGACTGGAGGTCTTCGACCGAATAAGCTCGGCGGAAACGCCACTTTCCTTCTCCCCGTCATCGTAGTCGATGTCGTACGTTCCGTTCAAGCGGCATCTGGCGATAGCACCAGGATAATATCTGTCCTTTCCCTTGTATTGTGCCTCAACTTTTTGTCCCATAGTGAACTTCTTTTTTCGGTCATCTTCACTGCTTCCTTCGTTTTTGGAGGGCTTCTTGGAAGGAGACGATGGATCTCTTGGACGAATGAGGCTTGCGGATACAGCACTTCCTTTCTCTCCGTCGTCGTAATTGATATCATAGCTACCATTAAGTCGGCAGCGGGCGACAACTCCAGGGACATACCCATCCTTGCCTTTGCACTTCGCTTCGATCTGTTCACCCTGCTTGTACTTCTTGACAGGAGCTGCGGAAGAATCATCTGTTGATGAATCAGCTGAAGGTTTTTTCACCCCACTTACTGGACGTTTCGGGCGAATCGGCTCGTCATCGCTCTGCACAAGCGGCTTCGTCTTGACTGGAGATTTGCTGGTCCGAAGTCGAATGTTGCTGTTAGGAACGTGCTTCTCCAGGTCTCCATTGTCGCTCTCCACATCACAAGTACCATCAAGATGAGGACGGAAAATCTTTCCACTGATGTACTCCGAGGACTCTTTCAGCCTAAACTCAACTCGTTGCCCCTTCGCAAACGAGGTCTCTGATGCTGAGCCTTCATCTTCTTTGCTTGGCTTTCTAGCTTCCTGCTTTGTGCTCACGCTCGGTTTCTTCGGGCTCTTCGGTTTGAGTTTCCTGATATACCTCGATCGAACCTGCAATTCTACTTCGCTGTCGTCATACTCGATGTCGTATGACCCGTCCGTGCGGCGTCTCTTGATCGTACCGCCGAAAAACCTCTCTCCTCCTTGAAATCTTGCTTCAACTCGATCACCAGCGTCAAACTTTGTTCCCGACTCCTCGTCCGACGATGGAGACGACGTCTTTTTCGTGCTATTCTTCTCGGACAAACTCTCTGCCTTTATAATTTGAGCGCGAGATATCTCCATGATACTATCACCGTCAACGTGCTTCTCATACTGCCCATTGTCAAACTCAATATCATAGGTACCATCGGAGCGGACACGAGCAATCACACCGACCTGATACCTTCTTTCCCCGAGTGGGATGGCTTGAACTTCTTCGCCCCTCTGGAAGCGAATTCTCTGCACTTCTCTCTTCCGACTGCGACTAGATGACTTGGAGCGCTTTTCTGACTTTCGTCTGCTACTCCGAGAAGATCGTCTGCTCCTGCTCGATGAATCGGAGGATGAACCTGGCGACGAGGATGAACCGGAAGGCGATGACGACCTAGATGTCGAATATTTGTGTTTGTGTCTGTGTTTTGTCGATGCTTTGCTGGGTTTTTTGTTGCTGGCGTTTAACAAGCGGCCGCACATTTCGCAATCTTCCATGTCGTAGTTGTTGTCAAACTTGCAATGCGAGCACTTTATAAAACCTGCTCCATTCCTTCCAGGTCGCGGTTTAGAAGTCTCGCAGATCTCGCAATGAGTGACCCAGTCTTCAATCTGCTGGTGGGAACACACTCGGCAAACCCAGCCATGGCGTGGAAGTGGCGCAATGAGGTCTGGACTGGACGCAGCAGCATCTACGAAACTCCCTCTTCGAATGGTGGCTGGCACAGCAATCGGAGGATCGAACGGACGCGCATAACTCTCCTGGGAAACTTGTAGATGTCTGCAAGATCACATAGCGTCATCACCGCTGACGTTAGACTGGCAACAAGTAGCTTGCTATGCAATAGTACAAGGGAAACTGACCTTGCGTCCGACCAAGAAGACTGGGGATGGCTGAATGGGTTGCTGTGTGCACCAGTTGCCCAGGAATTGCTTCCCATTCCTCCTCCGGTCATATCGAGAAACCGAACGTAGGACACCATCGTTGTGTCCGTTGGCTTTGACAGCAGTATGATCAGGAAATGCATCGTAGATTCTGAGATTGGGATGCCACAGTCCCGCAAAATCGAAGCAAACGCTACACGCGGAATGAAACCTGAACGATGGATATCATTCTGACCGAAAATCTCGCCAAGATCAAGTCCACTGGTCAGCAAAACATTTCGCCGAGCAGACACCGTCGTCCGCATATTTTCGCTATTGAGTTTGCAGCGCAGAAGGCGACGTCAGCATGGTGGAGAATACAGGTGTACAGGTGACACAAATACACACTTACATTTCTTGACCATCAAGCTCAAGGAATCGACTGAAACCAGCATAGTCAATTAAGCCGGAGCCTGGCATCCCGAAGAGCTGTCCGATGGTTTGCAATATGGGGTTCGAGATAGCTACCCCCATTCTCAGCAACCCCTCTTGAATGGCTCGGAGCGGAATCCCACCAGTGTACGAATGATCGCAGCTCTGGAAGAACGGGAGCAGGTCAATAAAGGCTTGCGCACGCACAAATGCGTTTCGAATCTCAGCTTTCAGCATCTGCGGACTCATGGATGCAACGCCTCCAGCAGCGGCATACCCTCCTCGTGCTGGCATGTGTCCCCAATCTGACTCAACACGAGAAATGCCCTGGTGACCGTGCCGAAAGGATCCGCCCGCATGGTAACCATCGAAGCCGCCAGCGTAAGAGTGCGTCATTGGATTTTCGCCATATCCGTAGACTCTTTCTGCGTGCGCTACAGGGCTGATTGGAAGTGCTCCAACACTCTGGAACGTGATCGGTGACGCTAAATTACCGTTACCATACCCTCCTATCAGACCGGGAGCCGTCACTGGCCGCTGATAAACCTGCATCGCTGGTGGATAACGACCACTACGCTGCACGTGCGGAGCATACTCGTAGCCGTCATTGATGACCGGAGAGGAGTACTGATCATTCATGTGGTGGGATGGTACCGACTCGTGCGAGTGCGTGATGCCGCGCCAATATTCCGGATCCAGCGGCGTGGGGCGCTCTCGTTCGCTTCCATCGTCGTTGCCGTCGCTGTCGCTTCGCGAGAGGTACTGCAGTGCTTCGATCATACTGGCAAATGGCGCCAAGTGTGAGCGTCGCGAGGACCGAGAACGTCTGTGGAAAAGTGACGCCCCCACACGCACGCACAATAATAGCAAGCGAGAGGTGCTCGGCGTGTGTGCGAATATAGAACCCTCCTCGAGTTCGTTTCATCGCGCTCCTTCCTTAATTTGGCGTGAGCGGTTTCACGCTATTGCAGCTTCAAGTTCCCCCCTACCTCCACAGCAAAAGATAGCATTTGCCCACTTTGGTTCAGCTGCTACCACTGGGATGTCGTCCGCTCACGCGAGTGCATCACAACAGAGGAGAGCGTTTCGCTGGTGACCGCAGACATCCATTGTTGCTTCGAGCGCGAGAGGAAGTGCGCTCGCATGTTGCGCGAATGGCGGAATTCGGCATTTCGCGGGACAGGAAATGTCTTCCAATAAAGCGTTTCGGAAATGTTGTGCAAAGGGACGAATCGCTCGGTTCGCTGGATGCTGGCAGAAACGGATCGTTATTTATGAATCGTGTTATTTACGATGCTGAAGGTGTATACGGACCACTCTGGTTGATACGGTATGCGCAACATTGAGCATTCTGATAAAGGTCATGCGAATGAGGATACCAGGAGCAATAGTGGGAGCGTATGGGCAACACCATCCGACTTCTGCGTGCAGGATCGCGCCACGCTGACTCACGGTTGATCCCTCTGCTAACCTTGCTCAGCGGTCCTCGTGTTGGCAGTGTCTAGCTGCACTACCGCATCGCCGTAGAATGTCGAGCAAGTGGACCTCCAACTGCGTCGTGGTTCTACAAATCCAGCACGATCGAGAACCCTCGCAGATTCCCTCTCCCAACTTCAACTCGGCTGTCCATGGGTGGTGGCGTGGAAGGTGATGCGTTAGTGCACTCGCGTTTCTGAAGGAAATCAGGAAGCGTGCTGTTTTTGTTGACGGAGCAACTGCAAGCTTGGAACCCAGTCGCTCCGCAGCGTGCTGTCCCCGTGTATAGAAACACAAGGAAGACGGATTGCGTTCTGCATCTGGTTTGCGGAGACGGTATGCGTCGTTGGCAAATCTACTTTTTGCAACTGGATATGTCTCGCCTATTTGCGTGCGTGGTCCGTGGACCAAATTGTCGGGATCATCGTCTGTGTCCATTTTATGCCTCTTTCTCTCTCTCCTCTTTCCCTTCCATTGCAAACTTCAGAAACCTCTCAAACAGCATGACACAAAACGCTCCAAGCACCAAAGCAGGATTTAGAAGAAGACAAGTGCAGCAACAGTGGGAAAACAGTATCCTGTCCCTTCTATGGTCGCCGCATCATGCATTCATTCCCTCAAGACCGCAGAACCTCGTTGAAGTTTGGACAAAAAACCTCGCCTTTTCTTTCTTTCTTCCTTTTTTGCTGCATCGATCTCATTAGCGAGCTTCTATTTGAATAGGGGCCTCTATTAGCATCCCAAGAGAGCCAACAGGTGATTTGCAATACGTTTGTGATAGGGGTCGAATCGCTCCATTATTCGCGCGCATTGAAGTCCAGTCGCTCATTATTGGTTTTCCGTCCAAGCGCGCAAGCCCCCAAGCAGCAATACGAAGAAGAAATGGCCACCAGCAAGAGATTCGCAGGAGTACGTTTGCAAATGCGCTCGTGCCCTGCACGGGATGGGATGCGTGCATGGATTGCTCATGGCGCTGTTGTTGTTTTGTGTGTGTGGACAGGTGGAGTTGGGCGGCACGTCGTGGCTTTTGGCCATCGCCGTCGACACCCCAACGAACATCGTGGAGCAGACCAGGATCGACACGACGACCCCAAAGGAAACGCTGGATGCGTCCATCGCGTGGCTCAAGACCCAGTCGTTCGACGCCATCGGTGAGTCGCTCTCTGTTTGGTTCGTGCAATCGGGTAACAGAAATGCTGATTGTCGCATGTCGTATTCCAACACCTCTTAGGCATTGCTTCGTTTGGACCAATTGACATGAACCGCTCGAGCCCAACGTACGGCTACATCACGAACACGCCAAAGCCAGATTGGGGCAACACTGAGATCGTTGGTGTGTTCCAGCGTGCGTTCCCAGACACGCCAATCGGCTTTGAGACCGATGTGAACGCTCCAGCGCTCTACGAAGTCACCCACGGTGGCCACGGAGACATCTCCAGCGCGTGCTACATCACTGTCGGCACCGGTGTCGGCGTCGGCATTGCCCTTGGCGGCAAGGCTGTGCATGGCTACATGCACCCAGAAGGTGGCCACCTGTTTGTGCCACCAGCCCCCGCCGATCGCGCCGCTGGCTTCGAAGGTGTGTGTCCATTCCACGGCGCCTGTGTCGAAGGCATGGTTGCCTCTCGCTCCATCGCCGCTCGCACGGGACTTGACCGCCGCGATGTCCACACTATCACCGACGAAGACCCAGTCTGGGACACGATTGCGCACTACTTGGCGTACTTGTGCATGAACTTGACGCTCACGGTGTCGCCAGAAGTGATCGTGATTGGTGGCGGTATCTCGAAGCGTGAGAAGCTTTTCGTGTTGATCCGCGAAAAGTTTGAAACGTTCATGAACCACTACGTCGAGTACCCAGCCGTGGACTTGTACATCCGTCCGTCGTTCCACCCAGACATCGGTCTCGTGAGCTCCGTTGAACTTGCGCGTCTCACGCTGTTGGAGCAGAAGAAGTAGAAAGTTGCACCTTAGTCTAGTTAGTATCCTGTGAAGTGCGTAAGAATGGGTTCTCCCTCCTTATTGTTCAGTTGCTATGAAGTGCAAAAGGGTGTGCGTGAAACTGATGGTCGATTGAAGGCAGGATGCGACGACTGTTCCAGGTTTGTGCATTGACCGCACCGACGCGCGTCTCCTGTGCTTCAACGATCAGAACCCTCTGGAGGAAGAAATCCAGCTGCTGTGCAGCACGGTGCGCAAGCCTCGCGCTCGGTCTCGTCCACGTCCCTCCACCCAAGCAGCATGGCCGCTCGGATCCTCTGGTCCCATCTGTTCCCATCTCCTTCAGAACTGCTGCAACCCTCAAGTATTCATACCACCAGCACTACCAGTTGCACCTCCGCGCCGCCTCGTCTGGGCATTGACTTTGTCAAAGCCAGCGCACCCGAGACGTCAATCTCGCTCCCAGGGGAGGATGTCGCTGATGAGGAAGGTAGTTGTGGCACCAACAGTACCACGCTGCGTATCCAACAAAGCCTGAATCAATACGGAATCGCGGGCGTCGTCTGGAATTGTGTACGTTCAGTGGTTGCAGCGCATTTCCCTCCCCATTTCGCAATGTTTGTTTATCCACCCAATGATGATGATGATGATGTTCTGGATGGTGCCTGCAACATCTGTTTGCACCTTACAATACTCTGGTAGGCACGAGCACTCATCTTTTATTTCGAGCAGCAGCCTCATTTGCTGGCAAAGAAGCGCGTTGTTGAGCTTGGCGCGGGGACAGGCGCAGTGGGACTTGCGCTGGTGCTTCTTCAGAGCAATGGTGGTGCCGAGGAGCTTGAAGCGCTGGTGTTGACGGATTTGGACACCGTCGTGCCGCTCACGACGCAGAACTTGCACTTGGCGGCGCATGACCATGCAAGAGTGCGCGACATGCTCTTTCGAAACGCCATCGCCACCCGCGCGTACTGCTGGTTGGTGCCGCTCAACGCGCTGTTTCCATTTCTATGGCATCAACGCTGAGCGAACATTTGAGTGATTATTTCTTCCGTTCGTGTTGACCAGGGGCGACGACGTGAGCTCCACCTCGCTGCTCGAGTTTGCCGATGTCGTGCTTTGCTCCGATTGCCTGTACGAGCCCTCGCTGTACTCGAACCTGCTAGCATCGCTGCTTGCACTCTCCAGCAGCAGATCACCACCACATCGAGAAAAGGTGGGAAAGCAGCAGCAAGACGAGTCGACTGGAAGCAGTCCCATCATATTTATTGCGTACAAGCAACGAATACCCGAGTACGTATCCACAGATGACCCTTGCTGCATGTTGATCCTTTTTGTCACTCATCGAGCGCATACCCACACATGCAACGATAGACGAGAGCGAGCGTTCTTTGAATCCGCGTCCGAGTTTTTCGAGATCTCGGTGGAAATTGTGGACGGCACGACTTGTGCTGCGATTGGCAGCGACACCATCTACATTTGCAAACTGACGCGACTACTGCGTGCCGGAATGTCCTGAAGAATGAATGGTGCGAGCGGCGGCATTATTTTTCCCAACGATACTGCAGCAGGTCACTTGCACGAACCAAGAGCAACAGCAGGAGCTACACCAAAAACAAAAAACCATTACCATATTCAAAAAGCAACGTGCGTCCTCCTTTGCCTCTCACTATACTTGTCTCCTCTTCTTCTCCTTCTTCGTTGCCTGTCAGTCCCCCTCTCTTGAGGAGTTAAAGCTTGAGATAGCTCACCACTTCTTTATCAAAACAGGACTTCAAGAGGGTATCACCGTTGATGATCTTTGTCGTCGCCACAATGATATCATACGGACCTATACCCACACACACAGAGAACACAACAACACACCAATTGATCAGTACAAATGCACACCACATTTGCCGAGGGGAAAGCATAAAACATAGGACGTACACTCTGGTTGGCGAGAAATGTGTCGAAGCGCCGCGATCTCCATATACGTCACGCCACCCAAATAGTACACAAGCATCACCTTCCGCTCGTCGCCGCCAAAGGTGTCGATCTTGCCCGTGGCCGCCGAAGACGACGCTGCTGCGACGGGGTCGTCCAGTTGGTTCGAGTTCGATGACGTCTGCGAGATCTCGGCCGATGGACCAGGCAATTGCCGCAATGCCTCTTGCATGTTACTCCACCCTCGCGGCTTTGTCGCGCTTTCCACAATACGCACCGACAGCGGCGCATACCCCGGAGCGTGTCCCTGACTCACGTAGGCAATATCGCGCGGGTTCCGTGGATCCACTTCTTCATTGATCAGGCGGAACGACTTGCGTGCAATCGAAAACCCGCTCGATTCGGTCCACAGCGTATCCCGTCGTCGCAGGAACCCGGCTTTCTCGAGGCTGTTCAACGCCATCATCATCTCGAACCCATACGTTTGCACAAGCTCGCGACGAATGTGGTCAAAGTTCTTCGCCTTGATGCCTCCGTGCGTGACCGACTGCAGGCAAAACTGGCGCAAGATGCTCAAGATCGGCTCCTGGAAACCCACGCGCTCTTCTAACTGATCAAAGACCGTTTCCCCCATGAGCATCGCGTGCTCGGCGACTTTCAGATCCCGGAACGCTTTATTGTCCGTGGTCTTCTTGATCAACTCCGCGAGGTTGATGTGTTGCTGCAGCGACTGGTAGTTTTGCTTCAACCCCGGGATGCGCTTCACGAATTCACGGATTTCACTGATCGACGCGTCCCGGTTTTTACGGAATTCGTCGTACCGCTCCCGGATATCGCGTGCCTGTTGCTGCAAGTTCATGCCCAAGCGTTCGACGTGGTAGTCGCGCACTTCCGCGTACAGCTTGTCGTTCGAGTTCAATGGGATCGTGACCTGCTTGCCACTACCACCTCCGGTGCTGCCACCACCACCACCACCACTCGCGCTTGAAGTCTCTTCCTCGGCGATCAGCTCGGCATCGACGGTGATGAAGCCGTGGCTGATGCCCAAAATCTCATCGAGCAAGCCTTCGTAAGTCAACGGCGTGCACATCGGCGTCGCGAGATCCACATTGCGGTCGATCAGCACCAACGTATCGATTTCCGGGTCCAGCACGCCAATCGGGTTGCCCGCGACTTCCTGCTCGCGTTTGAAATGCGCCATCATCTCCCAGATGATCTTTGACATCGCGCCTTTGTATTTCACATGCGGGATCATGCCGAAAATGGTCTGCAATTTGATGATCGACGACGCAACCGTGTGCAGGTTCGTTTTGTCGTTGTCCACGTAAAACTCCTTGAAGCACGCGTCCAACTCGAGCGTGAGGATATCGTCGTCGAACGGGATCAGATCTAGCTTGTATTCACCAATGCTCAAGCTGCCAAACACACCTTCTTTCTTGAGGATCTCGTCACAGACCAGCGTTCGACGGCTCACAAAATACAAATGGAAGCGCTTTTTACCCGCGGGAGCAGCGTCGGCACCGAGATCGCGGATGTACTTGGCGACGTACCGCATCGCACGGATCGACGGACGCACGAGGAACAGAACGAACTCGCAATTGGTCTTGATCGTTTTCCCAAACGAGTGCGGTTCTTTCACCCCGTGGTCCTTCAGCACAGCCGTGCCGTCGACGAGCACATGGTTGAGCGGTCCATTCAGCTCCGGGTCCAGCACGAAGGCGATGTCCTTGCCGATCGAGTCCAGGATCGAGAAGAGCTCGCGACGCGCGTCCTCGCGCAGCACCGCGAGGTTCAGCACGCCGCTCTCCAGGGTGCTCGCCTTCGACATCTCTTTGATCGTCCTTCCCTTTTCCGTCGTGTCAATCAATATGAGTGTATCTCTCCCCCTTTGTTCCGGGTCGGGTCAATCGCTGCTGCCAAGTCGACCCGAATTGGTGCGTGGGTTGCTGACCCGGGTTTGCAGTATGGAGAATTGTACTGACATGGATGCGGGTGGACCCACAGCGGGTTTCCTGCAGACAGATGATGCTGAGCCCACCCGGACTTTCGATTCAAGTGAGCTCGTTCGTGTTTGCCATTGGACGGAAAATCGTGGCAAGCATGTTGATGATGCGCGGTGGAGGCGCGTTGCGGCGCATTGGCGCTGCAGCAGCGAACTGCGTGCCCTCCAGCAGTGGATGGGTCCAGCGCCACACAGCTCGTGCGTTTAGTGCGGGTGCTGCGGACGAAGCAGCCGTGCTGACGAGAGAGTACATCTACGGCGCGCTGTACGCGAAAGACGGCGGGTACTTCACGACCCAAGACCGCGAGGTGCTGCATGCGCCGCAGGAAAGCATCGAGTTCACGAACCTCTGGGGTGCGTTTGACTACCGCCGCGAAGTCGCGTCGCTGTACAAGGAAAAGAGAGAAGCGTGGTTGACGCCCGTGGAGGTGTTCGCTCCGTACTATTCCCATGCGATCGCCAAGTACATGCTCAACTCGCCGTTTTTCCACAAGCAGATGACGATCTACGAGATTGGAGGCGGTGCCGGCACGAATGCGTTGCATATTCTAAACTACTTGAAGGTATGCGGATGTACTGCATGTGTGTGTGCAAAAGGGCATCCAGTGCACTAATGGTACGAGTGTGTGTGCTCGTTCTGTTGCAGGAAAATGCACCGGATGTGTACGCGAAGACCAAGTACACGCTGATCGAGATCAGTCCAGTGATGGCCGAGCGACAGCGTCAGCGCGTCATGAGTGTGCATCCCGAGCAGTGCACGGTGCTCAATACGGATATCCTGACCTTCGCAGACGTGCACGAACCTGTGCACGACCAGTGCTTCTTCCTGGCCATGGAAGTGCTCGATAACCTTCCGCACGACAAAGTGACACTCCAGAACGGCAAGTGGTACGAGTCGATCGTGCGCATAAGCAGCGAAGTGGAAGAAGGAGAGAGTGCCGATATTAAGCTCAAGCTGGCCGAAGATATGCGTCCCGTGGACGACCTGCTGATCCGACAAACCATGCGGTTGTTCGGCTGCGAATTGCCGTTGACGGTGCAGTACAGAGTCAACAATAGTTTTGCCCGCCGTGTGCGAAGCATGGTCGGCAAGGAAGAGAAAGAGCTCCACTCGGCATTCATCCCCACGGGTGCGATGCAGCTCCTCAACACGCTTCGCTCGTCGTTCCCACGTCACCACATGATCGCCGCGGACTTTGATTCGCTCCCCGCACCCAACCTCGATCCGAAATCGCCCGTCAAGGCGCTGCACCACCCACTCAGCATGACTTCAACGTCCACCGGAACGCTCTTTGCGGCGAATGCTCCTCTTGTTGCGTCCAAGACCTCCGGTAGGCACGGATGATGCTGCGTGTGCTGTTGAGAAGGACGAAAGCTCACAGGGTATCTCTATGTTCCACTTGATTACTTCATAGGTGTGACCGAAGACCACGACACGTATTTGGTGGAAGGTGGCGTGGCGGATATATTCTTCGCGACGGATTTCGCGAAGCTCAAAAAGGCGTACTGCACGACGTTAACGCGCAAACCCGACGAGGTCCATGAACTGGCAAATGCTTTCTATGCTGTGTCAGCGGACAAATGATTGCATGAAGGAGTGGACTTACCTGTGCACATTTTCTTCTTGTTTCCGTAGGTGTCTGTGGTGAAATCGGAGGCGTTTTTGAAGGAGTTTGCGGATCTGAATAGCACAAAGACGATCACGGGGTGAGACGTTGAGCACTCTTTTTCCGAGATTGCATGCATGTGTGCTTCGTTGCATGGGAGCGACAGAGCTGACGCAACTTCTCACCATCCACCATTGATTATGCTACCAGGTACAACCCGCTTTTGGAAGATTACTCCAACACCAGCTTTCTTTTATCGTGAGACGACAAAAAGGAAATAAACAACAAATAGACAAACGGTTGCAGGTGGGCTTGACCACATCGGAACGCAGAGCCTTCCGCACACTCCCTAGAAAGCTCCGCGTGGTAAACCACCTGCAGCTACATCAACGCAAACACTGAGAAGCAAACGAATCATTTGCATTTTGCTGTTCGGTTTCGCCTCTGTTGTGCTACTTGGACGCGCGCTTTCCTGCGGAACGAAAAATGAGTGCGTACGTCTTCGAAGAAAGCGTTCCTTGATCCAGCGCTCGTTGGGAGTGCTGCTCACAGCCCTCGCACAATATATATGTTGAATCTGGGATGTCACGCGAAGCAGGACCAAGTTTCTTGGCTTCTTTCGGAACATGGTCCTGTTTTCCAAAACACAGCGAAGAAGAAGAAGAACATGGGTTGCGTCAGCATCCACAAAGCAAAACCCCTACGACACTTTGATGCGAGAGAGGAGAGGAGCGAGCGAAACGTACCGAGCAGTACGATGTTACACAGAAACGACACGAAAACTTTGCGATGATCCCACAGGTTTGGCATCGGTGGCGGGGGCATTTCCACACAAAGTTCTCAGGGACGTTGTATCCCAAGCAATCTGCGTTCGCAAACCCAAAAGAGAAGGAAATCGAATCAATCCGCTTTACTCAGCGAGTAAAAGAAAGCGATGCAGCATACCTTCATGATAGACCTTGGGACAATGCGCAAATTTGGTATTGTCATCTCCTGGCCAATCGCATTCAATCAAATCCCCGCCGTCTTTGCAGCAGAAACAGACATCTTCGGATTCGTCCTGCGGCGGCGCCTTGGAATGCTCTCGGTGCGTCAAGAACTGGAAATAGTTTGCTACATAATCCACAGAAGCCATCGCTGGCGACAGACTAGAGTCGTTTTCATCCGTGATCTCAAGGCGTCTTTTTCGTTTCCTCTTCGCCTTGTCGCCCACTTCGTGTCTGGTCTCAGCCTCCTCTGCTGCTCCTGCCGTGGCTTTTGGATTCTGCGTGGACTCGTTTTCCCTGGAAACAACAACACGTCCAAGTGACCAACGTATTACCAGCCGAACGCAAACAAGGTGGGTTTGGCTTTCTTACGTCGAGTTGGCGGCATCGTACGTCGTGCAGTTGGGACATTTCCAGTCCCTCGTTCGCCACACTGTGTGCGTCTATGACAAATGGACGAAAAAAGAAATCGCAGTAGCTATGAAAAATAGGGCACATTGTGACACTGAATCTTGACGAACAGAACGCACCCTTGCTTTACCAACAAGCTTGTGGAGACACGCCGTGCAATACATGCATGGGCATAGCGGATGCGCACATTTCTTTAGCGCATGGTTGAAAGTAGAAGGTGGCTCCGAGCACAGCCCACACACTGTATCTGCAGCGCCTGGAACCGGTGCGGATTGGTACGTCACGCGTCGTCGCAGCACTTGCTCCATACAAACCATGCATATATGCACTTCCTTTCCTCGAGCATCCTGAACAAAATGTTCCCATGACCACCACACACACACACACACAAAAAGCACAGATGAGACAACCGTGCTATCCAAGGCAACGTCGACAAAAGTAGTTGGTTACGTACCTGGAGCACAAACGGATGCTTCGAAAAGGGTTTCAAGGTCTGGGACTGCTTGGTTCGGCACAGAACGCATTGCACATTGGGGTCCAGCGGAATAGGCGCCGTCTTAACTGGCCGACCGCTTCCTTTCGCGGTGGCTCGGGAGGATCCACCTTTCATTACGGTTGCTGCGAGTTCGCGCAGTACTTTCGGTCCATTCGATGTGCTGGTGTTGACCATTCGGTTCCTCTGGACGGATCGCGACATCGCAGCAGCATTGCCCTGTGTGCGTGACGTCTGGCGACTTGCGCTTGCGGAGCCACGAAGCTCTTCCCGCGACAACAGTTGGCGATGCTGGGGGTCTTCGCGCATCCCTCGTGCTGCAGCATTCCCACTTTGTGCACTTCTGCTCCGATCGCTGCGCTTGCTACTACTCGCAGTATTCCCACTAGCGGTGTTCGCAGCTGCTTTCTTCTTCGTCTTCTTTTCCATCTCGATCTCGTTTTGAATCTCAATTTCCATCAAGACCGACTGTTCCAATAACGCCATGCACTGGATGCGAACATACGCTTGGATCGTGCGTTCAAACATCTCGTACTCCACACTCGATCGAAACTGGAAGCAATAGCAGATGCGTGCGGCCACTGCGACGCCGCCCTGTATTTGATGTCCAATCATTGGATCCCACGGCGCGATCATCGGACGTTTGATACTATTTGTCCCGCTAGTGGAGGTCTGCTGTTGGTGCTGCAGACACCCACCTCCAGTATGCTCCTGTGGTAATGGCGTTTTCTGGCGTGGCAGCGTCGCGACCCACAACGCCGACTTCGTCTCGCGCTGCAAAGACACCGCCGCGCAGCGGGTCACCTGCAGCACCCGCGACGACACAAAATCGGTCACGAGCAGCTTCTCGTCGGCGCGCAGGGTGCTGCTGGTAGTTGCGATGGGTAGTGTCAGCTGCGCATCGGGCGCGACGACGCGGAACCACCTGTGCGTCTCCTCTTCGGCCTCGGCGAGCTTGAGCAGCACGCCGCGGAACCCCATTCTCGGAATCTCTGAATCTCTCTCTCAGGTTTCCTCGCTTTTGCCAGCCATATACAAAAGTGGCCATTTTCGTTCGCGAGCAGGTCGAGAAGGGAATGGACGAGATTGCACCGAAAGAGCTCGTAAAAGTACGAAAGTGCTCAAATCTATCCCTCTCTATAGTGATCGTTCTTTTTTTGTGATGTCACTAAAGTGGGGAAAGGATGCGTTTGTTTCAGTCGGAAGAGTGCGTGATCGGAGGAGCTGCGCAAAAATGGAAAAGGACGCTTCCGGAACAATTTTACAGCAGACATCGTTTCCTCTCTTTCTGTCTATATCTTTCCGTTTGCTGAAGCGGAAGGAACCGAGAGGCTGTGCATCCGAGCAAGTGCACGGATCTCTGGAGGAAGCAACGGCTGGCGCGCAATCTCAAGCGTCACCTGCCTCTCTCGAAAAGGCGCGGCGCTACGCTTTGCGATCCCCTCTTTTTGTTTGAACTTGAAGCGACACCCTCAAAAGCAGCGACTCTCCAAAAAAGATCCATTTCAACGGGATATCACATTCCCAAGCGCAAACTACGCAGAAGATCCAAAGACTCACCGATTGCTTTAGACGATCGCATGGGATATTGGAGGCTTTTGTGCACACCCGCTCGAGGTCGACGACCATGGCACACTCGGTCCGATGCGGCAAAGCGTTCGTAGCATTTCGAGATAGCTTGTGAGTCGTGAACGAAGAAGAACCAAGGGGGATGAAGCGCGCGACGGAAGATCTTCGCTTGCTCTCAACGTCGGCAAACCATGCTGCCGCAGCACTGCAAAGTGTGAAGGCGTTCCTCGCAAGTGACCACGCTGCGACCCAAGAGAAAGTGGATCGCTTGGTGAGTTTCCTCGCCGACGACCTCGACGACCTCGACGACCTCGACAACGTGGGAAGCCAGCAAATCCTGCTTTCACAGGAGCACATGACGGACCCGGTCGCGCAAGAGCTTCAAGACACGAAAGACCAACAGGAAGCGCTCTTGAAACGACTCGGCGGCGACTCCCAGCTTCTGGCTCAGGAGCAGCGAGGTGCATCCGTTGGCGCAAGCGTTCTTGACGACGAGCAACGGCAGCAGCAAGAAAAGGTCGACCAGCTGGTTGGTGCTCTGGCGGGTACGAGTGATGCGGCTTCCGCCGTGAGTGACGAATCCCTGCTCGCGGTGGAGCGTCGTATGCGTGCCGACGAGAACCCTGACGACGAGGTTGTCGATCAGATCATTGGCGCGCTCTCGAATGCCGACGACACCACGGCGGAGGGTGCACTACTCACGTCCGAGTTCAGCGGCGAAGTCGGCGGTGGTGTCGACCAGCTTTTAGCAACGGATTCGGCTCCGGAAACGATCGACCAGATCATCGACACGCTGGCGAGCACATACGATGGCACCGATGAAGGAGCACTGCTCACGTCCGAGTTCAACGGCGAAGTCGGCGGTGATGCTGATCAACTTCTTCTCGCAATGGACACTGCTTCAGCGGGGGAGAAAGTGGCTCAACTGGTCGCGTTCCTTGCAGATAAGCACCACCACCCGAAGAACAAAAAGGATGGTTCGGGTTTTGGACAACCGAGAGATGCCACTGTCCCCAAGGCGCTTGCCTTCGAAGCCGTCAGCAGTGTGTCGTCCTCGCAGCAGCAAGAAACGTTGCCGCACATGATGTTCGGAGGCGCATTCTTGCTCGTTGCGGCCGTGCTCTTAACCGTCATGACCAAACGCACACGTGCGTCCAAGCCGCACACGAACAAGGAGGACGCGTATGCGTATTATCTTCACGAATAGTCTAGTCCAGTACCCGGCAGAAGCTACGCAGCGTGGTATCGTTAGTATCAGCACTAAGCATGAAACATTTGTGTATATTCTGTTCCTGGATCTCATGCTGGACCATCCAAAGAGTTAGTCACTCAGGTTCAGATGCTGCAAATCAAGCACGCGTGTATTACGAAGAAGACATTTTTAGAGTCCCACGGCTACAGGACGGAAAATGGTTTCGGGGTAAAGCAAGGCAGCGTACTAAAACCTGCGCAGATGGGGAGCGAAGCCTTTCGCTTTGAAAACGTCGTCGTATTCAGTCTACTTGTGGTGGCGTTCTTTATATCCACTTGACCATCAATGACGCGTTTTCGAGCTTCTTGTCGGTGAACGAGGCAGTATCACTAAACTCAATCGCGGCAGGTGGGAACGCCGTTCGAAGCTCGAAAGAGCGACCTCGCGCTTCTGGGATCTGCGTCATCCAAACAGGCAAAACAGAAACTGGTTAGCACAATGGAATGCCGAAGAGAGGGAAGCAGGATGCGTGTGTTAATCTGCACCTGCTCCTTTACAAACACCCACAGCTTGGACATTGGGTCTGTCTTCAAAAAGCGACGCGTCAGGCGAGATCCATCTGGAGCGCGAATTTGTACTCGGGTAGCATCAGGAGTGCCATCTGCAGCAACAAAAAGTGGTGAGAAATGCAATCAATTGGGAATCAATGCAAAACGCCAAGAACGAAGTGCAAGCGCTCAGCGTACCCGCAGGTTCAGGTTCCAATGTTTCCACAACTTCGTCGTCTTCGTCATGTTCCTCCTTCGTTTCTTCCATATCCGAACTCTCGCTGCCGTCTCCATTTTGCAGCGAAGCCGCAATCGCAGCAGCAAGTTGATCCTCTTCCGAAGCATCTTCGATGTTTCTTTGGGACTAAGAGACGCAACGAAACAGCGAAGCAGTGCAGTCAGCTTGACACAATGAACAAGCACATTTTTGCATCAGTGGTGCTGTCAACGGCAGGACACTTACTGCAGACTCGGGGGGATTTGCTGCTGCTGCTGGCGTGTCCATTGGGTTCGTACAACAGAAATCAGACACTATTTGCATACACAAAGCACCAGCCAAGTTCATGTCAGAAAACCCATTTCACAGCAGCAAAATGCACAACACTCGGCGACGCACATTTCTCAGTGATATCTTGCGGCTCAAGGAACCCCGTCCATCGCTGCACAATCTCCCCCGTGCGAGGATCAATGATCACAATGACAGGAAGCGTCTCACGGTCGATTTGATAGAGAGTGCAAAACTTCTTGCCGTGCTCCGAAGCCCAATAGTTCTGCATACATGCATCGCGATGGTAAAGCCGCAGAATTAGCACGCTATCTGATGTTGACGCTGCGGATTGACTGACGGACGCACCTGCCAAAACACAAAGCCACTCGCGACAAGGTTCTGCACCACATCGTCCGACCACGTGTCTCTGTTGAGCATGTGGCTCGCAAACACAATCTCATCCTGAATGTTCACCAGCAGCCATTTGCCTTCATTTTTCGCGTGCATGCGAGCCTGCATTCAAAATCATAAACAAACACACTGTCAGCCATCTACGGCG
The DNA here is from genome assembly GCA_023334155.1 of Globisporangium heterothallicum. Taxonomy (NCBI): domain Eukaryota; phylum Oomycota; class Peronosporomycetes; order Pythiales; family Pythiaceae; genus Globisporangium; species Globisporangium heterothallicum. The sequence continues at coordinate 18,011 of JAASGH010000266.1, forward strand.
TTGAGGGACACCACCTTCCACAGAGCGCAAAAGACTCACATCTGCATAAGTGCCTTGGTACATGATCGCGACTGGTGGCTGGAAAAGCGTACTTAGATCTCTGGTACGACTGGAGGTGTCTTCAACACCCGACCCTGCGCCTCCACAGCAGAAACAACCACACGTTACTTTGCGTAAGCAACAACATGAAAACAGCCACCGAATCCTTTCTTACCAAATGCAGACGAGATGCTCGGGGTTTCCGAAGCCGCATTGATCGCAGCAATGCTTTCAGCCGCGAAATCACGGTACTGGTCATGTATTCTTCGCAACGGCACTATCCAGCGTCACAACGCGTCAGCTTGGTCTTTATCTCCCCCTTCATAGAGATTTCGCATTCACCGCAATGCGAAATACGATCAAACAAAAAGGTCCGTACTTCCTTCAAAATTCGCGCCAACGAGTCGCTGCCGCTTCGACGGATCAGGAGCGCGAACGTCACTGCAAGACATCGGCAACCCACATGGATCCCAAAAAACAGAATTAGCTTCATCATAGCGCCACGCATGTAGACGTTTATTTGCCACGTACTCGTCTCCGTAGCCGCCGCCTCCCATTGGCGCTGCTGATGGGTACTCGGATCCACCACTGCCGAAACCTTGACCTCCACTTTCCATGTACAAGATCACCTACAAAGGAGCCATCAAGCTCACACATAGGAAACCAATGTCCGCGATCGTGCATGCGATTGAACCCACAGAGATTTACGCACCGCTTCATCCAACTTCCAGTTCGTTAGCTGCATGCATCAACACGTCACACAAACGCATGCACGCTCATTAGCACTCCTCAATAGAACCGCATCCACTCATATCGAGTATGCAACAAACAAACAAACAAATGGGAGTGGCGCAGGGACGAAGTGTGGCTTCTGCTTCCCTTACCTCCAAGAATTGCACTGCGCTCGCGGATTCTGCACCCGTGATGCTCATAAACCTGTTCGATCGCACACACACAACCCCTTCCACGTTAGCAAGAGCAAGGAGAACGAACGGCATCATGGCGCATGCATGTGTGCGTGCTTGTGTGTGTATAGATAGAAAAGCCACATGACGTACGAAGCGAGGGTGTCCTGGTTGTTGTCCGCCATGCTTCTCTCCTCTTCCTTCGCTTCTCTCTTCTCTCTTGAATGATCGCGTTATCTCTTTCCTGAGCAATGTGGGATGCGTACAGCAGATCCTCTATAAGAGCATACATAGAGTCGTGCAACTGGTTTACAAAGGATGGACAGTCTATATGTGCCAAATATTCCTGATCTTTCGAGTGTTTGACGGAAATAAGTGAGTTTATTCTTTTTTGTGGTTTTGTCATCCAGATATAAGGTTTTGTGTACTTTGTTCATATTCGGAAATAAACGAGCAATGATGCTCACGACTCCGTTTCATGGAAAGTGCAGTCCACTGCCATAGATTTCACACTTGCCAAGGACGAAAATGCTAGCGAGCTTGAAAGATCACGACACTCACGAATGTAAACAGACACGTATAAGAGACTCGTCTCGACGAGAGCCTGTCCAGTTCGTTCACCCACGTCAACTCGGTCGAGAGCGAGCCAAGCGACACGACCTGGATCGCGCCTTCGCCGAATAATTTATAGTCCTTGTGCTTGTATGCTTGCAATGGGTATGCACGAAGAGAGAGAATGCAGCGAGAGCGGATCTCTTGTACGACCGCCTCGTTGCATGTTGAAACGTGTGCCTACCTGTGCGGAGGAGGAAACAAACGAGCAAACAGAAGCGAGATGCACGCTTCGAACATGTGCTGGTCTAGTATGTACACCTGGGCAATGATATTGATTTCATGGTGTCAAGATGATGTCATGTAGGAATATGCAAAATCTGTCATGCAGCTAAGACATGGAAAAATTAGTTCTTCGCCACCACGGTCTTGGTTGTCGTCGTCGTCGAAGAGACTTTGCGAACAGTGGTGACACCGCCGTGCGTCGACACAGTCGTGCTCGTACTGCTGCTGTGGTAGGTCACTCGCTGCTGTCGCCGCATCACGAACACGGTCACGAAGCGGAACAACACAAAGAACCCGAAGAGCACAGACAGGTTGAAGCCCACGGTCTCGCTCTTGGCACTGCTAAACTCTTGCTCCACGTAGGATCGCACGGTCACTTCGCCATTCTGGACGATTGACGCTGGCGCGAATCGCAGAGGTTTGCAAGCAACAGCGACTTCATGCTCGATGCCATTCTCTTCAATGACCCGGCAGTCACCGAACACGAGTCCGACGAGGTTCGCCAGCACGTACCGGTACGGGAAGAATTCGAACGACCACACGATGCTCGAGAATACCACGACAAGCAAATGCCAAGCCACACCAATGAGTGCAGCGTAATCCACTCGCTTCGTCCAGTAAGCAGCGAGATGTCCCGCGTACGCCTGGATCAGCAAAAAGAACGCCAGACTCAGCCAGTACGACGTGCTCTCAAACACAAATGCCGAGAAGCCCGTAATCGCGAAAAACACGAGCATGAACAGAAAGCTGACACCAAACGCAATGACCACGTCGACGAAAGTCTGCGCAACAAAGTACCAGAGCGATCGGTACACTTGCATCGCCTGCTCACGCTGGAAGCACACCAGTTCCTGCGAAGTGGTGTACAGTACGTTCACGAACGACAAAAAGCCCAGCAGGAGCGATGAATAGTACAGCGTCTGAACTCCACTGTTGACTCCTTCAAAAGTGTCATAGGCGTCTTCCTGCTTGAAGAAGAGGATCCACGCGAAAAGCGCAACCAGAACGAACCCGTTCACGCTTCGCACACGACTATAGAAGAGCGTGCGCCAGTAGGAGCGCACAAAACGCTTGATCAAGAGTGTGATTTGCGTGGTGTACGAGATCGCGCGGTATTGCACCACTGGCAATTCGCCAGCTGGTCTCAACACCCCGCTCCGATCCATGTGAGTCACGAGCACGCGCTTGAGCTCGCTCTGGTTGAAGATCTTCACAAATTTGGCCTCTTTCTCAGCAGCGAGCTTTCCGCTGCTACTCGTATGTGCAGCACTCGCATTTGCACCGACGCACTCGAGAGCCCAAAGCGCAGGTGATTTGCCAGATGGGAGTTTCTTCACGCCAGGTGTGGCTTGGAAGTATCTCACCAAGTGTCTGCAGTCTGCACCAAGTTCACCGTTGAAGGCAACCTCCCCACTGCGAGTAAGAAGTACCAACCGGTCAAACGAGCGAAGCGCTTCGAGCGAAGACGATTCGTTGAGGGTGGACATCACAGTGTAACCTGACTTCACAAGCTTGCGCAGAATGTGAACAATCCGTCTCAAGGACTGTTCGTCAAGACCACGAAGTGGTTCATCCAGCACAAGCACGCTTGGACCAGCGACAAGCTCTGCCGCGATCTTCACTCGAATGATTTGCTCTTGCGAGCAGCTTTGCACGCTTGTGTCGGCGATCTCAGTAAGCTCTAACGTTTGCAACCATTCGGCAACCGACGCGAGTTTTCGACTCGCACTGATTTCGGCGGACAAGCGGAAGAAAGCGCTCAATGTCACAACTTCACGGATTGTAGATGCTTCCCAGTGGATATTCTGGTATGCACAGTATCCAACAAAGCGACGAAGCTCGACTGCAGTGACTCGGTGGCCATTCAAGTACACATGACCATGCTCGTCTCCGATACTTTCGTGGCCAGCGAGAATACGCAACAGCGTGGCTTTCCCTTCACGAGACGAGCCAAGAATGGCTGTCATCGTGCCAGAGACAGCATAACCGGTGACACTTCGAATGACCGTCGAGTGCGAAACATGTTCGAATGCAAGCGTTAGAGGCGCCACGCCGTGGTGGCGTGCACCCTCAGACGAGGAAACAGCACTTGGCGCAGCAGCAGCTTGAGACACCTGCTTCGCCTTCGCATTCGTCTTGCCTGTCGCATCGTCGCCATCAGCCTTGGTCATACTTTCCGTTTGCTCAGTTGCATGAGCTGCTTGCGTTGCAGTGACCGAGTCTGCGTCATGAGACTCTTGCTGTTGCTTTCGCTTGTGCTTCGATTTGCGCTTCTTGCCGTCCTTGGTAGAGCCAACGGTCTCGTCATTGACGTCGACGTTGCTGTCCATGGTCTGCGTAACTCCTGTCTTCGTCTTTACAACCTTCTTGGTTGCCACGGACAACGACGTTTCCTCCTCGGGTTCAAGTAAATCTGTCGCTTCCACCAAATGCTCGACTTCGATGCTTTTCACCACTCCAGTAGTGTCCTTGGTAACGGAGGAAGACGAGATCGCGCCCTTCACCTCCACGGAGTCAACCTCGACAACACGTGACCCAACAACCGTGTCTACTGACGCTTGGTCGACGACGCTCACCGACAGTTCAGCTCCAACCTCGGATTTAACGCTGACTGACGGCTCACCAGTGCCGCTCGCAGAACTCGTCTGTTTGGCACTCTTAGAGGCACGCTTGTGCTGCGTCTTCACCTTGTGGTCAAGGGCATGGGTAGTTGGGTGTCCTGCCACCGAAGAGCTTGAGGCTTCCTTGTGGACAGTGCTGTACGAAGTAGCGTCTCCCACGATGTGGTGTCCAGATTGAACGGTTTGTGCTTGCACAAGTGGATGCGAGTGTTTTTCTTCACTCTTTGCCACAATCTTGTGACTGCGTGTCTCCCCGCCATCAATAGTATCGGACTGCATACTTGCAGCAGCGTGCTTCGCACCTGAGCTAGATGCAACAACACGACTTGTTGTGTGGCGTCCAGAAGAGCTTACGGTCATGTGATCAGGCACTTGCGACCGGACAACCTTCTCTCCGTCTTGTGATTCTGGGCTCTGGAAACTATGCAACTTCGACGTTCCAAAAGCAGCACGTCCATGCTTACGAGAAGACGTTTTCATCGTCTGATTCTTCGTCGGAACATCGGTGCCCTCCAACAACGATTCAGCAGAATCCTTTGACACAATAGTCGCCCACGAGGTGGACAACGGATTCGAAGGTCCATCAGCAACGTCGACCGACCCGCTCTCCACAGACACGCACTCGCTGCTCACTTCTTCCGAAACGAACACTTCTTCCGAAACGAACACTTCTTCTTCCACAACCACGCTCACTTCTTCGTCCGACGACGACGATTCCCCGCTCACCGA
>JAASGH010000267.1:0-23124 GCA_023334155.1 Globisporangium heterothallicum
CATCGAGAACAAAAACGTATGGATCCATCGTCTGTGGAAAGACTCGTGCCGTCACGTGTCGTCATGTGCAGCCACGACGCTCCATGTCGAGACAAGACGCATCTACTGTGACATGGCTTCGAAGCCCGCATTGAACAACTCGGCACCAATTCGAGCGGATCTTTTGACTGGTGGAAGTGACTGGAGAGTACAGTCAGCGTCACTCGATCTTTTCCTGCGAAACGACGCACACGTCGGGTTGACCGCAAGGATGAGTATGCGAAAGCTCAAGGCACGAGGCATCGGAAGACTCGAACTGCTCGCATGGCTGAACGAGTTCCTCGAGACCGACTACACGAAGGTGCCGTGTGGACTCCATTGCATAGCTCGGCAGCTATCTGGAGAAGCGTACGTTGACGCTGCATCGTAATGTTGATCAGCAGATCGAGCACCTCGCCGATGGCATTGCGTACTGCCAGATCTTCGACGCGCTATACCCGGGCAAAGTGAACTTGCAGCAAGTCAATTTCCACGCGAGATGCGAAACGGACTATGAGCGAAACCTGCGCGTGCTGCGGAAAGCTTTCCACACGTGCGATATCCGCAAAGTACGTATAATCACGGTCGCTTTTTCAGTCATGAGAAGATTCGCGGTGCAGGTTCCAGTACACGCTCGTGGTTGCATTTATGTTTGTAGGAAATCCCCGTCCGGAAGCTTGTGGAAGGCATTTTCCAGGAGCATTTCGAGTTCCTGCATTGGGTGCATGACTATGTGCACCGGACGTACCCAGAAGTCATGAAATCGTACCATGGCTTTGAACGGAGACAGCAGGTTCTGGGCCAAACACTCTCGCTCACGCAGCTCAACGATGCGAACACGAACTTGGTGCCGAAGTATTCTGTAAGATACTATTTACAGGTCACCTTTTGTCCTACTCGATCGAAATAAATGATCGTGTCTGCTGCAATGTGTTCGCACCTGTAGAACTCCATGAAGCTGCTTCGACATGACTCTTTTGTCGGAAGCCCCGACTCGAAAGCCGACTCCATGCAATTCGGAGAGCTTGCGCGTGACGCTGGGGGAGTCACAGACCGTGATGCTGAGATTGCCACCGCTGCAAGCAATGCTGCAGATACAGACGAGCACATCTCGAGTGATGTGGACCCGATCCATCCATCGCTGGAATACGTAGCGTACGAAACCTTCGAGACGTAGATGTTGCCGCCTTGGATGTACTTGATCCTGACGTACTGCTGTGCGTATGGTGATGTCTAGAAACTCATTCCTCAGCACACTGAAAGCAAACTTGACTGTGGATCAGCTATCAAAAAGTATTGGATCCCTCCATGCGAACAGCATCGCCGTAAGCAGTAAAGGTGCTCAAGAGAAGAAGAGTGATGCCCACGCTGTCAAGAGCAGGTTGAAGGAGCCACAAGTTGTGGGGATCGCGAAGAGATCCATTGGGAATGCGAAAGCGAGCAGGAGTGATGTGTCCAAATTCGCTGACCCGTTTGTGTGTTTGCAGCTGTCAGAACTGGTGCGTAGAGGTTTCTGAAACGATGGACCATTGTGCGCCGACTTGGAAGACCGAGTAGTGAGTCTGGCTGTATGATGTAGATTGCAGCATTGGAATCGGAGCTTTTGGGGCGAGCACAAGATATGGTGGGTTCCTCCCGTGCAACCTCTCGAGTGTACTTCCATTCGATCTGCGAAAGGAGGCATTGATGGTTGTGTTTGCGCTGTATCTCCGTCTGTCTCTGTGGTAGAAACGTTTGGAGAAAGCGATTGAAAGTCTCGTGAACGATCTCCAAGCTGCCTAGATGCAATGACACCAAACCAAATGCAAGAAAGTGAACCCATTCTGCATTTGTGCTTGTGTTCTCTCATTCGGCACCAGTGTCCCTTCTTTCACTCGCTTAAACGAGGGATTGCCAGTGAAATTGCTTTGGGGAACTTTTCTCCTTATTTTGGGCAGAACAAGCGACCATCAACCACAAAAAGCACACTCGATTGCGAACGTGGGAAAGAAAATGGTGAAGACGCTGGGCTTTGGGGAGCAGAAATTGCAGCTCGCGGCCGCGTTCGGCATCGGCGCCGCTGCTGCGATCGTCGCGCAGCTCGCGTACACCACGCTCGTCAAGAAAGCGGCGCCAAAACGTGCCAGAAGCGGCGCCATCAAGCGCATCGCTGCCGAGAACAATGCTCAAGAAAGCAGACCCGTGGGCTCGGACGCCATGGAGGACGCGCTCTTGACAGAGCAACTGTCGCGCATTCTCACGTTCTTCGGAGAAGACGGCTTTGACAAGATCAAGAACGCGTTCGTGATCGTCGTCGGCGTCGGTGGCGTGGGATCGCACGCGGCGCACATGCTCGCGCGCTCGGGTGTGGGCAAGTTGCGCCTCATCGACTTTGACAACGTGACGCTGTCGTCGCTCAACCGCCATGCGGTCGCGACGCGCGCCGACGTCGGCACTCCGAAAGTCACAGCGATGAAGAAGCACTTGCACGAGATCGTGCCGCACTGCGAAATCGAAGACCTCGCTGTGATGTTTGAAGAAGCGTGTGCCGATGAGCTCCTGGAAGGCAACCCGACGTACGTCCTCGACTGCATCGACGATGTCAACACGAAGCTCGCATTGCTGGTCGCAGTGTCGCAGAAGAACCTCAAGGTCATCACTGCCACGGGTGCTGGTGCGAAGGCGGATCCAACCCGCTTGCAGATTGGATCCCTCTCGGATGCCGTTCGTGACCCGTTGGCGACCAAGATGCGCTACTTTTTGAAGAAGAAGAAAGTGTCGACGTCCAGCATCACGACGGTGTTCTCGAGCGAGAAGAGCGTGTGCAAGTTGCTGCCTCTGGACGCTGAGCAAGTGCAGAACCCAAGCGAGTTTGGCAACGTCGAGAATTTCCGCATTCGAGTGATCCCTGTGCTTGGAACGATGCCAGCGCTGTTCGGACAGACCATGGCTGCGTATGTGCTTTGCGACCTCGCGAGCCAGCCATTCGTGCCGGAAGCGGTTGCGCGTCTCTCTCGTGACCAGCGCAACAAACTCTACCAGAAACTGCTGGACCGTGAGCGCGTGCTCGGCATCGAGAACGGCAAAATGGAGCTTGAGAAGGACGAAATCGAGTTCATCTACCAGGAAGTGTGGCGCGGTCGCAGCGCCGTGAGTGGTGTGCGCCAGGGCGGTCACCAGCGCATGTTCATGGCGCGCTGGCGGAAGGAGGTGCCATTGCGTCCAGACAACGTTGTGTTCCTCACGACCAAGGAGCTGAACCAATACGACAAGGACGGCGGCATCCACGCGTTCGGCGACGACATGCTCGCGAAGATTGACGCGCGACTCCAGCAGTTCGGCGACTGGGAGCTCGCATAAGACCAAGCAGTATATAGAGGGAGCGATGTGCGTAGAAAACGGATCACCACAGACAGACAGACAGCAAGGGGGAAAAAGAGAAGAAGAAACGCAGCCAAGGAACTGTCGATAGAGAGCGAAGATATAATGTGCAGCCATCAATAGAGCATGCCATCCTGTTGTGCTCGATGCGATGCAATGGTGTGCAAACCGGACGCAGCTCGTGTTCAATACATTTTTTCATACACCGCCCGTTTCGCTCTGATTTTCGCGGTTGAGTACACATCCAACACTCAGTCTGTGGCAGTATCCTCGGTTCTGTTGAATCGCGTCTGTTTCGGAGCTCTATGCATCGGACATTGCGTCATTCGGATTCTACCGACGTCGCCTCCCCCCCTACACACACACACACACACAAAGCAGACATTTGAGAAGAAGGCAAGATGGCGCAACGAGTAGCAGCAGTGGCCACGAAGCAGCTCGAGCGCGGCGACTGGCAGCAGTGGATCAGCAGCTTGGACGCGTTCCTCTTTGACTGCGATGGAGGTACGATGCGCAGCGGAATGGGGAGGGAATGGGATACTGACTGGACTGGCGTGCTTCGGAATGTATTGGGTGGATAGTGTTGTGGCGTGGCAATGCGCCGATTGCCGGTGCGGGCGAATTGGTCGGGCTCTTGCGCTCGCTTGGCAAGCGCGTCGTGTTTGTGGTACGCACTCTCTTTTTCGTTTCGCACTCTATGGCGCTCGTTGGTGCTGATCGGGGGATTGCTTTGCGCATGTGCGGATAGACGAACAACTCGACCACAAGCAGAGACAATTACGTGAAGAAATTGGGTGTGTTTCCTTGTCTATTCCTCCTATTACTGTTGCTGCAATGCGATACTGTGTCTAACGACATTCGTGTCCATGCATCGTTCGCCTACGCAGCGAAGCAAGGCATCCCTGCCGCTGTCGATGAGATCGTGACGTGCGTTTGCGTGTTCGTAATCATGGCGCTACTCCTCATACAACAGCAATGCTGATATTAAGATGTGAGCAGGTCTGCGTGGGCTACGGCGGTGTACATGAAGAACGAAAAGATCACGGGCAAAGTGTACTTCGTTGGCGAAGCGGGTCTGGGTCAAGAACTCGCCAACGAAGGCTTCGAAGCCTTCGGACTTGAGCACGGGGACGTGAAGGAGTTTCCGACTCCTTTCACCATCGACAAGGATGTCAAGGCTGTCGTCGTTGGTCTCGACAGGTAGTACATGCGTAGCGACTTCCGTTTGTTTCCCTCCTCGTGGCTGATTGCACATGCACTCATACACATTTGCCGCTGCCAGAAACATCTCCTACTACAAGCTCGCGTACGCCACGGCGTGCGTCCGCCAGATTCCAGGCTGCAGATTCATCGGGACGAACCCGTAAGTTGCGGATATGGTCACCCCATCCTGGACTCACGAGGAAGCGTGTGGAGTGATTAATTGTTTGACGATGCGTGCGTTCTACGTAGCGATCCAACGTTCCCTGTGGACGGCGCCATTCTCCCAGGCGGTGGTACCCTCGTGAAGACCATCGAATCCGGCGTCGGACAGTAAGACGCGATGCTTCCTGCAGTCCGTGCTCTTCTTTCTTCTGCGTGGGGTTGTGTGCTGACGGTGGTTGTTTTATCCCCCTCCTCTTCTCTCAGCGCTCCTGAGGCTGTGATCGGCAAGCCATCGCAAGACTTGCTCAAGACCATTCTCGCCACGTACAACCTTGACCCTTCCCGAACGTGCATGGTGCGCATGACTGCATGACACGCCACATATCAAGGCGAGACGGAAAGCGCTCGGTTGTACTCACTTTTGGACGATGATGGTGTGGCTGTTTTGTCGCTTTCTGTAGGTCGGAGATCGTCTCTCCACGGACATTGCGTTCGGCCGCCTTGGAGGTCTGCAAACGCTGCTTGTGTTGACTGGTGTCACCCACGAGTCGGAACTGGCGACCATCGAGCTGCCTGAGTTCACTCCTCACCACTACGTCCAGTCGGTCGATGTGCTCAACCAACTCTACCAGCAAAACCAGAACTAACCCCGAAAGTGAAGACTCTCTGACGTGGGAATATAGATTCGCGATTACAGTACTCCAGCGAGCGTGCTGGGATTGAAACTCTACCATTGGTTCGATCTGAATAGTTCCGAGAAACAGCAACAAAGTCATCCAAACGTCTCGTCTTGTACCCTCATCATTCGCTCTCGTGGCGCAATTCACACTTACTACTACTTACAACCCAGCTTTCTGCTAACGGAGCGCAGATTTCTTCAAGCGTGGCGCACCACCGTTCACAAACGCATCAAAAAAGGACGGTCCAGAGTTCCCCCATAGTCCACCGCCAGCTGACGTTAATGCGCCAGTAGTCCCAGCAAAAGCGCTGCGAGCCGCCTTCACTGCCTTCTTCTTGGCGCGAGTGACGAGGCCAGCGTTCATGCGTTGCGTCGCATACTCTGCTGCTGACATTGATGCTGCTCCAATCTGTGCTCCATTTGGCTGAGCCCTTCGCTGCTTCGCACCAGGTGAGTTGTTCGAGGCGTCGTCTTCTGCGTTTGAGGACACCGGTCGTTGGCGCTTACTTCGGACAGTTTGTGGCGTCTTGGGAGTCTTTGGGGTCTTTGGGACATAGCGAATTCCGATTGGGCTTTTTGAAGGACGCATCGCGAGTAATGCTGTGATTGAAGGCGATTGTAAATGACTCATCATAGGAGGCTGTGCTTGAGCAGTTTTCTTGACCGGAGTGGTTTCGCCATCGCCTGAAGGATCTGCTGCACGCTGCCGCTTCATCGCTCGCTGCTTCCGTGGAGTGTCAAATGCACCAGAATCACTAAAATGGGGACCGCCAGCTGTTTCGTCATCTACATCGTCGTCATTAGCAGCTGCTCCATTTGCAAGGATTTTCTGAAACTCGGCTCGCTTAGCAGCAAGACTGTTCATTGCTGCCTTCGGAATTGTCTTCTTCACCTTCTTCGTTAGAACCTTTGGCGTCGAGATATCTTGCATTCTTGACATTCGAGTGAGCATGTCTGCTTTGGCGATGGCTTGTTCAACAGCACTCAGCTTGTCTTTCTTCTTCCCTTTTTCTTTAGGTTTGTCTTGAGCAACTTTCTTCTTCTTTGCACCGAATTCTTCAGCTTCATCTCTTGGTGCATTTCCACCCGCCTTTCCGCTTTCCTTCTGTTGCTTTGCTCTCGCTCTCTTCGTGATATTTGCAGCCTTCAGTCCAATGAAGTCTTCGGTCTCAGGCTCATTATTTGATCCAGCTGAACCTGCCTGCTCCTCATTCGGATTTGGCGCTTGAGCATTTCTGGGTTTGGAGTCTTTGTTCGCGGCTTTTCTCGTGGTCTTTGCAGCCTTCGACTGAGCCGCAGCGTTCTCGTCTTGACCGTCTGTTGAACCAGTTTCGCCACTCGTTGCCTTTGCGGTTTGTTTACTTTGAGACGTATCATGCAGCGGCGGCTTTCCACTTTCCGACGCACTAGACGACGCAGAGGGTTTGGTCGCAGCGCCATCTTTCTTTGCCTGATTGGTCTTCTCTTTGAGTTTTGGTATCTTTGATTCTACAAGACTTGCCGCAGTCACCATCTCCATCAAACTCTTGCCCCCGCGCGATGACTTGTTGCTCGCATCGTCACCGTCACCATCGTTCGAGTTGGCTGATGTCTTGGTCGACGCTGATGCGCTATCAGAAAACGAGATCCCCAAGTCTTTTCTTCGCTTCAGTGCTTTTTTTGTCATTGGCGTCTCACCCCCCGTGGGTTGCTCTTCTTCCTCTTCTGCAGCCGCTTCTTCTCGCCGCTCCTTCTCCTTCGCAGCTTTCGCTTTTGCCGCGGCTGCTTTCCTCGTGAAATCAAAATCTAGTGGAGCAGCCATAGCTTTTTTCACCACACTCTTCGCCAGCTTCGACGGCGTGAATTTCGATGGAGTCGAATTATTGCTTTCCTTTGGTTCAGCTCGATCTGGAGAGCCATAACTGAGGTAACGTGGCTCAGGAACATTCTTCACGGGACTGAGAATCGCCGGCGAGAACGGCATGAGCAAACTCGCCATCGAAGGCTCCTCTCCTTCGGTATCACTCGCTTTGTCCTGTGACAGCATGAGCATCAGCTCATCGGCGGCTGATTTCTTCGCCACTGAACGTTCGTTCGCTTCGGGTTCATTCTCGGTATCGAACGACTCCTCAAGGCGTCGTGGTCGGGTCATGTGCGCTCCATGCGGAATCGTATCTGGAAAGCTCTTTCTCGGTGAAAACGCCACACTCTTCGCTGCAGCCTTCTTCTTCCTTTCCATTTTCTCACCGCTCACATTGCTGACGACTGTCTTCTTCTTGCTCTTCTTCTCTTCGGCAACCATAGGAACGCCTGGTTTGCTCTTGCTCTTGGTCGCAGTCGCAGTCTTACTTGCAGTAGCCACAATAGCTACAGTAGCGGCAGCAGAGGCAACTGCATCAGTCTTTGCAGCATCCTGTCGTTCGTTCCGTCTCTGCAGCTTCTTCGCCGCTGCTTCAGCCTCCTTCAGCTTGAAGCGGTCTTCGTACTGCTGCTGCACGGTCTGCTTTTCTTTGATTCGAAGTAATTGCTCGTGCTCCTGCAAAAGCTCACGCTCTTCGCGGTCGAGTTCCTCGTCCAGGACGACCTGTCGGCACTGGTTCTGCAACTGCTTCGAGCGAATCTCAATCGCACGCCACTGCATCCAGCACAGTCGCATTAGCGGTGCATACAAGCGGTTAGATGCATGGGTAGCGAATGTGTTCATACCTGCAACTCGTAGATCTGGAGCAGCACTTCGTCGGCCTCCACGGTCGTAGCTGTCGCCACTGCCGCCATTTCTATTGTTTCTAATCCCGATGCGATGACAATCGAGACCACCCCGCGCGAATGACTCGCAAGCAAGAGAAATTCAAACCTGTGATCATCACTCCCTATTTTCAAAAAAGAAAAGCAAAGAAAACACACACGAAAACGAAAGAGTCTGAAAAACCCTCGAAAGTCGAAATAAAACCTCCAGTTTGAGAAAGGTTTATTGTGTTGAAGCTGTTCTTGTAGAGGGAGCTGACGTGTTGTCCTTGTCGAGAGAGAATCCTGGTTATGTTGCGCGTCATGCAGTTATGTTGCTCCCCCTCTCTTGCTTCTTTCCGCTCGTCAAGTCGGATACTTTGGTTATATTGTTGTCTCTCGATACAAAGCGAAGGCATAAACGCGTGCGACATTCGACCTCGAACAGGGAGAGCTGCTGCCGCAACAGCAGAGGACAAGAAGACAAGGAGAAGACAAGACGAAGATGAGCGACGCGAGTCTGTGGCACTTGGCCGAGGGCATTTCGTGCCACGCGTGGAACAAAGACCGCTCGAAAGTGGCGATCAGCCCCAACTCGAATGAGATCTGGATCTACTCGGGCTGCCAGCAGCCGGATGTGACCAAATGGCGCAAGGAAGCCGTGCTCACCGAGGTGCGTGCGCAACACAGCACTGTGCGGTGTCTATGTTTCTATGTTTCTTTATACGCGCGGCACTGAGTGGTGTGTGAATATGCGCTATAGCATGATATGTTGGTGAGCGGGTTGGACTGGTCTCCGGTGACCGATCTGCTCGTGTCGTGCTCGCATGATCGAAGCGCGTTTGTGTGGAAATACGAATCAGCGTACCGGCAATGGAAGCCGTCGCTCGTCGTGTTGCGTGTGATTCGCGCGGCGATCAATGTCAAGTGGAGTCCAAACGGTATGTGTGTTGTTGCTTCACAACGATGGGACAACCCTGAAGAACAGTCCACATTGAAGCTAGTACCATTTGACTTGTTCTCTCTACAGGTCAAAAGTTTGCTGTCAGCAGCGGCGCAAAGTGTGTGTCTGTATGCTACTACCAGGCTTCGGAAAACTGGTGGGTCAGTAAGATCATCAAGAAGCACAAGTCCACGTGAGTACCCGCTATTTCCCACACTATTTCTTTTAAGCGAGAGAGTAGTGCCTACCGATCTCTCCTGCTAACGGTCGTATATCCCCTCGAATAGCGTGACCGATCTGGATTGGCACCCAAACAGCCAACTGCTTGTGACGGGCAGTACCGACCTGAAGTGCCGCGTGTTCTCGGCGTACATCTCGGATGTGGATGGAGCTCCAGACAGCGGTCCGTTCCCGGCTTTGGCGCCATTTGGTGAACCCCTGGCCGAATTTGACAACGCGAATGCGTGGGTCAATGGTGTCGCCTGGTCGCCAAAAGGAGACCGCCTTGCGTTTGCAGGTACCGCAGTGTGGAGCGAAGTCTGCAGATCGATTGGTCAGCAATACTGATCTCCATTTGTTTTCTTCATTGCGACAGGACATGGCTCGTCGATCCACCTCGTGCAGTTTGGCGCCCCTGGTCAATACCCAACGATCCAGGTAACGCAACATTTATGTGCTCTTTTTAACCTGGATGCTTTGGACGTAATTTGAGTCGATTTTGTGCGCCAATTAGACGATTCGATTCTCGCACCACCCACTGACGCGCCTCATGTTTTTGTCCAACAATTCGATCGTTGGTGTGGGCTACGACTTCAACCCACTGCTTTTCTCGTCGGACGCCAGCGGATTCTGGTACAACTGAGAATTGCTGTCCGTACCCCAATGTGATGGCATGCGTAAGTGATTCTGGCATTTGTGTTGTGATTTGTTTAGGTCGTTCTTGGAGTTTGTGGACAAGAAAGCAGCCCAGAGCGCTGTCGCGCGCACCACTGGAAGCTTCAACACCGGTGCGATCCCGTTTTCCATCCTTATGTCTTTTAACGCCGAGTAGCGAGTGTTCGCTGACCTCGTTTTCTTGCCTCAGCTCTCAGCATGTGGGAAAGCAAAGTGTCCCGTGGCCAATCGTCCGATGCCACACAAAGTGACAAGGGAGCCTTGTGGACGTAAGCATCCAGTCATGCTCTGCGTGATAGTCTGTCGCTCGTGGTCCGTCGTAGCTAACTATGGGTCCATTTCTTTCGGCAAACAGGAAACACGAAAGCACTATCACGGACATCCAGGCATACACCCGTTCTGCCTCTGGCAGTGTGACGGAGTTCACAACTTCCGGTAAGACCAAATTGCTGTGGTCGACGGAGCATTAGTATAGCTTTTCGATACTGACGCACAGGGTGTCATTGCTTTTTTGTGGTGTGTAGCTCTCGATGGTCGTATCGTTTTGTGGAAGCTGTCGAGCCTGAATGTGGAAATGGGCAAGTTGCGCCTATAAACAACGTCAAAGACCGAGTTTCGATGCGCGAAGCATACCAAAACGCAGCACAAGAAGGAGGAAAACGACCCGCAGAGTTGAGTCTAAATGTTTCTCACCACTCTCAACAAATATAATGTCTATTCATACAATCGCTTGATCCGACGGTAATCTTGGCGGTACTGGTTCTCCACAAACGATGCTTGGCGGAAATCTTTCCATTCCGAGAACTCTTCAAGGAGTGCATTTGGATCATACGAAAGCAGCAACTGGATCCCTTGACTGACATCGTTTAAGGTTCTCGCAAGATCCATGTGGTTCTCGTTCAGGTACGCGCGTTGCAATTCGAGCAACTCGTAGCTGCTTCGAAGGAAAAGGATCGCGTAGTCCCGAATATCTTGGTTTGGCTTTGCGCGCAGAAGGAGATCGCAGCTATCTGCGACCAGCTTGTGGATTCGAATAAACACGATATGGTCATGGGCTGCAATCTCAAGCGCATCCGAGAGCGTCTCCAGCGCGATCTGAAGCACTTGCGCAGCATTTACGCCATCTTTCAGCAATTCTTCGGCAGCGCTCAAAATCTTCTCCAATTCTTTCATTTCCACTCGAGCACCACCTTCTTCGTTCGACGCTTGTGGTGGTGGCAGGACGCTATCACCCCGTTGACAAAGTCCGCAAATGCACACGAAACCAAACTGTTCGCGCAGATTCTGCTGACGGTTCTCGCGACTTTGTTCACGCGGGTACAGATACGAAATCGTCAATGGCTCGCCCTTCAGAATCTTCTTGGCCACACGCACTTCGGAAATGCCCGTCGCAGTGGATTCCGGCGTGAACTTGACGCAATTTGGGTTGCAATCGTGGTTAAACATCGCATTGTACAAAAACACGCCACTGTCGAAGGCATTGCACTGCATCGCGAACACGTTTTGCAACAATTCGTCTTCGGAAAGCTCCAGGTGTTGAAAGTCTCTCCGCAACTGGACCAAGAGCTCTCCGTATTTCGCCCGTCCCGCCACGAGCAGCTCATCAGGGAGATCGCTTAGTTGCTGTGGGTGCAGGTAGCCTAGATGCTGCATAATATCCTTATAGTCCACGCGAGACAAGATCGTTTCCAGCGTCGCGATGAAGAACGACGGGTCGGATTGCTCCACATCATCTGGCCAAGGCACGTACACCTGTTCCACGAGCACCTGTGTTCCCGGTTCGAGATCTCTCGCAGCGACGTACCCTCTCTCTCCTCCGATGCCTCTGCAATTGGTGACCAATTCAATCGGACCGACAGCCAAAGGCTTGACGTCGTCCCACGGAGCATACAGACTCGGCACTTCCTGTTCCTGCTCAGATGGTGCATTCTGCGTCGCAGCTGGCGCTGGTGGCGGCAGGATGCTTAGCGTCTCGACTGCGCTGACCACTTGCTGCTCATCTTCGCCGCTGCTGCTATCGTCGTCGTCAAAGAGCCCAAAGGCAGCCTGCACGGACTCGCTCGGCTGCGCCATCGCTCCTTCCCCTCGTCCTTCTCGAACCAAGTGTGAGGAAGTAATTGGCTTCACTGCCAGCCATCAACAGATCGACGACTTGAGGTGGTGTCGAGAACTGTCGAAAATGGATCGTTTTCGACGTTCTATTTTTGACGCTTCTCGTTGAGATTGTGAGGTTATCATCCGTCAGACTGGAGTTGAGTTCAGAACGCGAATGTGGGTACGTTTGCTCCCATGTGGGCAGCACAACTGGAAAACACAGGTAGAAAACCTGCGTGGTCACAGCAAGATTCACTGGATAGGATGGGTATGCATCTGTGTTGCTTGCAAGTGTGTGCGAGAGAGAGGGACTTCCTTACCGTATTGGTATCTTGGCAGTGTGTACACCCTATCGGTTTAATGTCGTCCAGATGAAGCAAGAAGAATTATGAAGAGACGCCGAGCAGTCAGTTGCTTTTTTTGCCAGCCAATCCTGTCTCACCTTTGAAAAAAGAGGAGCTTTCCTCAAACCTTGCAGAACGTATGTTTCCTGCTCCTCTACCGAGCATACCCAGTGTTTCCTATTTGAAACTCCTTCATAAAAGGATACCCTCTTGCATTCGGATGGATCAGTGGAATGCGGGACAGTTGGGTTGAAGTCTGTAGCAGCGCCGCCTGTCGCCGCACTGCATTTAGCAACAACAAAAAACGACCAAGGAAACACCCGACCACATGCACGAAGGCGTCTTCTGCATCTGCTCTTCGTTCTTCGCTCATTCGATATTCTCACTTGAAAATGCGCAGCAGTCGAGACAGTGAATCGCAGCCGTCGAACGCCGACATGCTGAGCAAGATGCTGCGTCGAGGAAGCCACGCCACCCTGGACCCCGCCGACGAAAGCCGAGACACGCTTCCATTTGGTGGCGATCATCTGTCCATCCACAGCAGCAACTACAGTGGTGGTGGTGGTGGTGGTAGAAGCAGACAAGGCAGTACGACTAGCAATCAGCATCGACACAGCGCCAGTGGGAGTTCTGCCAGTATCAACAGCGGTTATAGCGGAGGAGCTGGAGGCGGCAACAATTCCAGATTCACGTCGTTCTTCGTCGACCCTTTCTATCATGCGATTACGCTCGGGAAAGCGAAGGACGATGCGTCGCGCTCGTCGTTTTCGAGTCCTTCTTCGGAGAACCACCATCCGAGCCAAGGAATAGCCCCGCTGAGTAAAGATGAAACAGGACGACGACAAGCGCTTATGCCACTATCGTTTGGCGAGATGCACCTCGCGTTCGATCCATACAGTGGATGCGAACCGGAAGATACGATGGACAACAACGAGTTGGAGACGCTGCTGGAGCAGAGTGAGGAAGCCAAAGGAGTTGCAAGTGCTGTTTGTGAGGACGACAACGAAGTCGACTGTCGTCTCTCCAGTGATGAGAATCAATACTCCGAAGAGGAACTTGGCAGTGGCATCGAGGAAGGGGAAGATGGAGAGTTGGATTTCGATCCGCCAAATATCTCAGTGAGTGTGAAGACATTGATGCACAAAATTCAAAGTATGAGTGCGATGGCCAGTGAGCCTGTGGACTTGCCCGCGACTTCCAATCAAGATGAAGATGTTGACTCGGATGATGTTGATGAAGATGCTGCAACTGTCAACACTGTCGAGGATCTAGAATCTTTGATACCTGAGACGAAAATCAACCCGACATATGTCCCGAGCTGCTTCCCCGAAGCCGAGCTGCCGCAGCAGTTGAGTGCGAGCTTTCGCCGACTTGTGATCAATCTAAAAGATGACTCCGAACGACGATATGAAGTACAGCCTCAACATGCGTTTTCCGCCCGTCGGCGTGGAAACTCATGTCCTGTCCCAGTTCGCTCGCAGCTCTCCCCGGCTGCCCCGCCCGTGGAGACTTCCAGGACCCCAACGGCTGCGCTTGGTTCAGATTCTTCTCGCCGGAGAAAGAAAAACACACTCGGACGATTCGCTCCTCGACTTTTCGAGACGTTGCATTTACGACGCAAAAGGAAAACTTTCCTCTATACAGATGAAGAGCTCGAGTCGATTGAAGGCGCGAGGTGGAAGATTGTGGAGCTGGCGTTTCGGTTTGGCGGTAAACATCGCTTCTACCTTGTGCAAGCTGTCAATATGTTCTTCCCGTTGGTCAAATACGGACGTCGCGGTGGTCCACATCCGACGAGGCTACATTGCAATCGATGTGGCACTCTGCAGTGGCAGCACAAACGCGGTGGGTTGAGTGAAGCTGTCGACCTAGCACACGTTTTGCACGTTCTTGACGGTCGTCAAACGGCAGTGTTCAGAAAATACTCGACCAACGCGGCATTGGAGGCTTGCTCGCTGTCGATAATATTCAGCGACCGAACGCTTGATCTAGAAACGCAAAGTTCGAGCCATCGTGACTGGTTGATGAGCGCTCTTCGAACGTTAATATCGTATTCAAGAAAGCAGCGCGAAGCAGAACAACGTGCGATCGCAGAGCGAGCGATTTTGCCGTTGGACGAGCAGCAGTTTTCGGAGCAGTTTGGAAATGGCTTCTTCGCGGGGATCACTTCGCCGCCAACGAATATTATGCTTGTTTGAGCCTGGCAAAAGGAAACGAGTGCTAAAGCACTCACAGGTAACCTCGCCATAGAAGAGAGACACAGCAGAAGAGGTCACCTCCAGCGCATACCCATATTTACACAATGATAGATAAAGACTCGAGAATACAAATCAGAACTAAAGTTGTCTCTGTCAACCTACAAACGCACACTCGGAGAGGGAAAAAAAACTACACATCATGAACGACATTGTTTCCGACGGTCTTTTTGATCTTGTTCACCTGAACCACTGCGTCCACGCGATTTGGAATGACGTCCCGCGAGAGACGCAGGTACTTCTTCAAAATCTCGATCGACGCCAAGACTTCTTCTTGACGGGGACAGTGCTCTTCCGCGATATCATCCAGGGACTCAAAATGTCCCGCTGCGTGGCTCGCATCGTCGAGCTTCTTCGTGGACAAGAAATCATGTTTCTGGAGCACGCTGCGGATGATCTGCACTTCGTCGATGCCTGGATCCGTCACGGACGCGTTGCCCTCCATTTCAGCGTATGCTTGAGCGTTCAGCGGGTCCGACACGCCGATCCAGTGCAAGAAATCCGGAGCCAACTGCGTCACCTCGTTCATCAGCAACTGCAGATCGCGATAGATCGACGTTGGGTTTGGAAGTCCGGCCGCGTTGGTCGCAGAAAGCGCACCCGTGCCATTGGCGGCAGTATTCGCCAGCAGGATGTCTTTCATGTTCAGCGTCGCAATCGCTTGAGTGGGGAGCAGCCCGCTGTGGATCCAGCAATTCTGAATCATGTGTTTGTCCAGACTATGGAGAGCGATGTAGAACCAATGGAACACATTGCGCGTGTGCATGTGTCGTACTGGGTGGAAGCCCTGCAGATCTTGGTTCAAAACACTCTGCCGGTAATTCGTGAACAGCGTCTCGACCATTTCGTACCGGAACCGCGCTTTGAATGCCTGGATGATCCCCAAATGGCACGGGTGGAATCGTGGCGGCTTGAAATTTGGCGGCAAAAAGTAGATCTGCAGGTGATCGTACACGAAGAACGTGCGCTGATCGCCCTGCGAGTCCAAGATCATCGCGGCTTTGACGTGCGGCACGGCGCTGTCCAAGATCACTCGGAAAGTGCGCTTGCGCGATTTCGCGAGTGCATTCAACGACTTGAGCATGCCCACGGTCGTGTGAGCCACTTGCCAGCCCGTCTTGGAGTGGCCGTACTGGATATTGTACGTCTGCTGGGTGTTTATCCCTTCGAGAAGCAATGGGTTGCGGTCCACGCCAATGACTTGCATGTCAAACTTCTCGCCCGCGGCACTCACAAATAGAGAAACGGTGTATCTCCCGTTGGACGCCGGGTCTGCAGCCGAGGGGGGTGCATTTGGGTTTTGGTTCGCAGCGTTCGGTTTGTAGACCACGGCAAACTCACTCCCCGTCCAGATATCCTGGAGATCCACTTGGCTTAAGCTGTGGTGCAGCTCGCGAAGACGCGTTTGGATGTCCACATTCTTGATCACGCTTTGTTCACCATGCAATTGCTTCGAGCTGAACGATCCAAATCTCGTACGATACCCATCGAGCCAGCCATTCGACGCCGTGAATTTGGAAAGGGCTTGCCGCACTTTCTCCGGTAAGTCCGCGTAGGGCTCCTGAAGGATCTTGAGCGCGATGTCCATGGCTTTTTGCTGCAACACGGTGCCCGTGAGCTTTGTGTCTGGATTGCTCACTTTCACTTCCATTCGCCACTTGTGCAGGCATTCATCAAGCACCCGCAGATCGTACGTGCATTTCGTCGTCTTGCGCTTCTTCTTGGTCGCGTCGGCCGAGTCCGTCTCCGTGCGGATCAAATCTTCTTGGCGGCAAATGTTCGTGATCGTTGTGCGGCCAACGTGGAACTTCTCGGCCAGTTCGCGGTGCGTGAATTTCTTACTCGCCGCTAAGTCGACGACCTCTCGCTTCTGACCCAACGTGAGTCGCATGCGACGTCCAGTTGGCGGTAGTCCGTTCGCATGCGAGGGCGATTCGGCCGTGCTGCCATTTCCCGCATGCGCAGCGCCTCCAATCCCTCCCTCTTCATCCTCGTCTTCCTCGTCCTCGTCTCCTTCCGATTGCTCAGCTCCGTTCTCATGGTCCATTTTCGCATGAAGGTCTCCCATCGCATTGCCTGTCGCAGCAGCATGCGCACTCATAGCAGCCGCCACGGCGGATTCGCTCGCCATGGCGTTCTGCGCCATCAACGCGTGCATGTGGAGCTGTTGGACGTTGAGCTGCTGTTGGTAGCCATTGTTTACGGTGGCGGAAGTGCGTGGGTGTTTCCGTCCAATGTGGACATTGTTGGTGTTGCGGCTCAGCTGCTGGTGGTGGTGCTGCTGCTGGTGCTGCATGTCCAGCTCCACCGCCGCGCTGATGGGCGTGGCGCCATCCACGTACCCGTTCGCGGTGGAGCTATTATTGCTCGAGTTGGTCCCGTTGCTGCTGCTGCTCATTCTGGAGCCGCTCCGGGTTCTCTCCCTCGCGTTTAGCAACAAAATGCTCGTCTTTCGCGCACCGCCACACAACAAGAATGGATGACCCACTTTTGTCATCCCACGGTTTTTGTTTTTGTATTTGTTTTTGATGCTGAGGTGCTTAAAAAAACCTATGCTGACATCTTTTGTTCTGCTCAGTATAGGTTTTAAGGTTATTTGGAGCAAAGTCATTTTGATAAGTGCGCAAAGGAAAGTGCGATGCGTACTTACGAGCACATCGAAAATGAAGCGGTGCAAAAGTGGCAATCGCAGAAATGGTGAGTGGTGGCAAAAAGTGCGTGAAGAATCTGCGTCGCCACGAAGCTGCTGCGGGCGGCAGCGATCTGCGTCCAGGCGGGTACCCATTGTCATCACGCACGCTCGTGTGGCATTCGTCCTTCCGCCATCCCAAGTCGCGCCATGAGGAGATCCTGCATGGCCACGCTCTGAACCAGCAGCTGGAGATCTGTTTCCCTGGCAAAGACGGACTCGCGATCGCGCAGTCGCTGAAATGGGAGACGAGCTTTTATTACGAGATCACGACGTCGCTGTCGATGTTTTTGTCGAAGCGGTTCATCGCCGAGTACATTCTGCAAGGATGCGTGTACATGATCGCGAAGAACGTGCCGGTGGATAGCAGCAACACGGCGATGTTGCTGCCCACTGGCGAGCTGCTGCTGCTTGTGGATAGCTCAACGTACGAGCAGTTGGGTCTGATTGGCGAGAAGTACGGGAAAGCGATCCCCAGTGAATGCAGACCGTCGGCGGCGCATGCGCGACGCGCGCAGCGGTATTTGATCACGCTGGATCTGAAAGCCAAGGCGTTCGCTTCCGAAGGAGACGACACGTGCTTCCGTGATCGTGTCGTGAACTGCCTGGAGACCAAGTTTGCCCCACTCGAGATGCTGGTGTGTGCGTACAACGAACGCGGGTCGGCGCGCACGATCACTTTTGGAGACGACGACACCATGGAGCGCAAGCGTGTGGAAGTGAATGGCGAGTGGACCCATGTGCAGGACGTGGTGTTGCCCCAGTTTGAGAAATTCTACAGCAGCGCTGCCGGTGGTGGCGAGGATGCTAGCGACGGTGGTAGTCAGCAAGCAACCCAGAAGACCAAAGAAGAGCTCGTCGCATCGTTGCATGGCGCGTACGATTGGTTTGGACTCGTGGCGTGCCGCCTGACGGACCTCTTGAAGCAGCAAACCCCCGAAGAGTACGTCTCGATGTTCACAGGCGTCCCGGACATGTTTGAGATCCAGTCGGGTGGGGAAATCGCGACCGTGCGATGGCGTGGACTCCTTGTATCCGAGTTTTGTAAGAACAACGTGTTGGAGAAAGCTGCACAAGCAGTCAAGTCAGGGAAAGTGCCATGGGCGGCCGTCATGGTCTGGGGGTTCCCCGATGCGCTCGTGTCGTGGACACAGAAAGAGGGGACGCAACGTCGGGAGCATGGGTACCTGGTGAATGGCAGCAACCACTACACGGTCATCCTCTTGCCAAACGAAGAGTACTTCCTGCTTCAGTCGCTGGGTGCTCATGATGCGACGATGTGACCGCTCGGCACTGGTCTGAAGGAAATAGAGAGAGAAGATGAAGAGCAACGCAGAGATGAATTAATATATGATCCCCCAAAAGCGATACAAAGTGCCCAAGTAGCTCGCCGTATTTGCTCACGTGTGATCACACCAAAACTGGCAGTTTGGTTTACGCACTCTTTGCAATCACACTTTCAACAAAAGATGCGACCGTCGCCTGCATAGATTCCGGACTCGGAGCCAACGAGATCGCTGTCTTGATTTGCTTCTTTGCAGATTTCGTGTTTTGTTTCTTCCCATGCACCAACGCCAAGCGAAGGTTGGAGAGGAAGCTGCCAGCATTGGGAGGAGATGACAACGAAGTTGACGGCATCAGTCCAGCTATGAATTTCCACACTTGCAAAGCGCAATCCAGCGAATTTGCTTCTTCGTATACACCGCCGAGCTCCGTCAAAATCGATACGAAACGGTGGGTAGATGAGGACGAAGTAGAAACCAGCTTCAGCGCCGCATGGTATCTCTCGATGCTCTCCACCGGGCTCGAGATGGACAGCAACCGAGCATCGAGCAATTCAAATTCCAATAGGCGGGAAGGACTCGCGCTTTTCGCTTTTTGAGTCGCAATCCAATCGTGAGCTGCAGAGGAGTGCTCCGCGACCTTGCTGCTTTCGCCAAGCTGCGCATAGCAGAAGCAAAGCATCCAGTGCAGCTGCGTGCGTTCGTATTCGTGCGCTGGAGACGACTGCGCAACTTTCAGTCCACTTTCGATCACTACAGAAGCAGCGTCGACAGACTTGCTCTTGAGCAGCGCAGCGCCAGCCACTAGGTAGGCGTTTGGATTCCATGGCTGCATGTGCACAACCTTTTGGGCATCGTACGCAGAATACCCTTCACTGAGATCTTGGAGAAGTCCGACCAAAGTGTGCGCATATGAAGCATCCTCGACCTCATCAGAATCAAATCGGAGTTTTTTCGCAGACTGGCGCGAGGCAGACAAAAGCTGCGTGTTGTTGATCGCTTGAAAGTCGATCATAGCAAAAGCTAAACGCGACCACGCCGAAGCAAGAGGCTGGTCACTGGCACCAGCAGCAATCTCCAAGATGGATAGACACTCCGATGCCGACCCGGAGAATCGCTCGTGCATTTCGACCACATGAAGCTTAGACTTGGAGATCTTGGCGGCCAGGTTGCGCAAAAGATGTTCTTTGCTCAGCTTACTAACGACTTGCGCTTCAGCAGGGTGGGCAGAGCTCAACAAGCCCGCGATCGAAAGTGCAACGACAGCAACCACGTCCCTTTCACTGGTGCTAAGGTCTTGCTGAAGGAGACCGCTCAGCTCTTGAAGAGCGCCTTTGCCATCCGATACGTGGTATCGCTTCTGCGCCTTGAGCACACTGATTAGCACGCGTGTCTTGGATCCATCGGATGAAAACTCTTGAACAGCAGCGATGGCTTGGTCGAACGCGCCACCAGCTGTCGAGTCGCCGAGATGCAATTTATCAGCGCCACCGAACCGAGCGAGGTTCGCATTCCATTCTACTCCCTTTTGCTGATCCCGCTGAGCGTACCAACTCGCTTTGGACACGCAGGACAGCGCGCTCTCAAGCGATACACGAGATTCTTCGTAAAGCCCCAGTCGCTGCTGCAACACACCGAGAGCATTCCATGCTCCAGGGTTGTATGGATCTCGTTCCAAAACCTTGCGCATGGCGAAGAGGAGTTCCTCGTTGCTGCTGCTTTTCTCACTCTCGCTCTCTTCCCCGACGATGATAGTTCCCGAAAGGATTGCGGTCGTAAACCCCTGCAGCGCATCCAAGTCTAAACCAGCTTCCAAGGCACACCGGAACGCTTCGATCGCCTTTTGTTTCTCCACTTCAGAAACCTCCCGACGAGACAGCATCCCGTAGCCGTTCCACATAGATGGATTGTCCGAGTTGACGCCTTGCAGGTGAATGAACGCCTTCTGTGCTAAGGACGCCGTGGTCTTTCCAACAGGTTGGTGAACATAAAGCATGCCCAGATTTGCCCACGCCGATTCGCTACTCTCAGCTTGAATAGCTCGGGTCCATGAAAACTGCTTGACAAGCAGGTGGTCATGAGCAATCGCCAGACCGTTCCAGGCAAGACCAAAATCTGGGCTGATCTTCACAGCGTCGCTAAAGGACTTCCTCGCCTTCTCCTTCAAGTGCTTGATGGTTACGAGAGTGCCGGTTTGCTTTTCGATTTCTGCTGCAAGCTTTAGCGCGCGAGGCGCATACAGATGCTCAAATCCGGAGAAGTGGATCCCGTGAACAGTGCACAGAGCTTGGGCTTCATACCAATTGCTCAGACCAATGTCGTAATACACTTCAGCACGTTTACCGCTAGCAACCTCGCCAGATGTCGCTAACAGCGAAGCGACCGCTTCGTATGCTTTTCTTCCATCGGAGATAAACGCAACCCACGAAATTGGTGCATCGCCTTCAGCTGAGTCAAAGTCATTTGGAGACAAATAGAACGCAAAGCAGTGAATGTCACCGATCAACTTGAATCCCTCCACGGAAGAGCTAAGCCCCGACGACGATAAGGACTTCATCACTCGTGACGCCTTCTTTAGGTTTCCTGCTGCTCGGCCATACAACCCTTCAGCACACAGATGCTTTGCTTGCTTGAACAAGAGCTCTGCATACAGCAGCGAGACGATTGGGATGTGTTCCGTGCCAAGCGACGAAGCGCTAACCAACGGCTCGATATGTCCAAAGGCTTCGTCAAAGAGAAGCAGAGCACCTTCGATTCTAGCCATTTCACACATGACGCACCAGCTTGTCTCGCCGAGTTCAATGGCTTTCAAGTACGACTTCTGGGCCGACACTAGTTTCCCGAAATGCCGGTATACGTGACCCAAAGTGACCCAATACTGCGCATTGAACGGATCATTGCGCAAAACCAAGTGCAGTTTGCCAACAGCCTGCTCCTCGTCATTGTCGATCAGGTGCTGGGCAAGTCGTAGTAGAGCCCACGTTGGCGCAGTCTCTTGCTCTTGTGTCATGTCTTCCCAAAGCTTCACGTTCAACTCTCGTTTCTGTTGCTGCTCGTAGAGATCACTTAATGCCATGCCAGCCATCGCGTTGCCAGAGGAAAGGGAAAGTGCCTTCAAGAAGCATTTCTCAGCGCGCAAGACATCATTTGCCACTTCTTGGTAATATTTGCCAAGCCACCCGAAGATCTCACTATCGGACGGCATCAACTTGGCCGCCTGCAGCAAATGTCCAAAGCAGAAACTTTTCTCTTGACGATAGGTGCCATCGAGATGCCAGTACACGATTGCCAGCCTTTTGAAACTTCGTGCTTTTTCTGCTTGGGAAGAAGTGGGGATACTCGGAGCTGCACGTTCGAGAAGATCCTTTCCTTCCTCAACGGAGCCAAGCTTGAATAAAACCCACCCGCGAATCGAGGAAATAGTCGCATGGTCGCCTTCGGTCTTCTCTGCCTCGACTTTCGAAAACGTATCAAGAGCATCAAGCGTTTCTTGGTACATGCTCTTTGTAAGCAAGAGTTCCGATGCACGAACGGTAGCTTGAAATCCAATGGACGAGTCTTCGCTTCCAAGCAAAGTGTGATAGGCTTCCAACGCTTTCTCGAAATCTCCAGAGTATTCTCGCGCAATAGCCTCCATCAGTTGGGATTTTGTCTCGGAGTAGCTACAAGTGTGGAGTGTAGTGCTCAGCAACTTCTCTCCCTACAAAGCAAAACATTTCGACACACAACTGCACTTACATAAGCGGATTCGGACCCGAGCAGCCAAATAGTTGTGCCTTCTCTTTGAGCAAGTATTTCGCCTTTTGTAGTCGGCTTAAACAGCCTTCGACATCACGAGTTGAAAGTGCCAATGACGCCAGCTCCACTTGCGCACGAACGCAATACGAACTTTCATGGAACGAAGAGGACGAGCAGTAGGCAAGTGCTTCTAGAATATTCTCTCGTCCCTGCAAACCGTCATCATCCCAACACTCCCTTAGCCAGCGATGCCAACGATCCATAACTTGGTTGGGTTTTCTCGTACCTGCGCAATTTCATTCGATTCCAAGAATCGCAATCCTCTGAAAATCTGACTCATTGGACTCTTTGGATGCACCGAGTCCAGGTCGGCAGCAATTTCGGCGGCTTTTCCCAAATCGATAGCTGCAACAATGAAGCAGTTAGACACTCCGTATTATCTTCCTGCAGCAAGGTCACGATCTCGTGAGCCGCAAACAATGGAAGCAAAACACGTACGACTGTCGTCATCCTCAGAGCGCAGCAGCAGAAACTCCGCGGGGATTTTCGCGGTTGGAAACCAACTGACGATCGAAAGCGCCTGGGTATCCAGCTTCCGTAGAAGCTCGCTTTTCTCCTTCCTACTAGCTGGCTTCACGGTTTTCAGCTCGTCCAGGGAAAAGCGCATGAAAAACGCAATCGAAGCATCCATTTTCGGAAACAACTCGGCGTTCTCCTGTGCTGCACTTTTCCAATCCCAGAGCGAACCGGCAGCGAAAA
>JAASGH010000268.1:0-23078 GCA_023334155.1 Globisporangium heterothallicum
CACTCGCAACTTGAACTTGAAGAAGCTGAACGCGTTCGCACTGGGTCACGGTTGGTACTTCTGGAACTTCAAGACGGAGATCGGCACGAAGTGGAACTTCTTGGCGCTGATTCGTCAAGGTGCGTTCCCAAAGAACGTCTCTAGATACGCTGACGAAGACGGCGTGTTCTCTGCTTGCGACAAGGAAGACAAGGGGGAGTTTGTGTGCGCTGCTAAGCGTGGTGTGAAGAAGTACGAGCTTGAGAACGGCAAGGCATTCGCATGCAACGCTCCAGGTATGGACTGCAAGGGTCTCGAGGACCGTTTCTCAACTCTGGAGGAGCAGTGCGACTGGGCTTTCAATGAGTACTGGCACTTGAACCGTGAGTCCGGTGCGACCTGCGATTTTGGAGGCGCTGCTCACTTGCTCAACATCCCAGACAAGGCGAAGCATGACTCTCCCCCAAGCAAGACTTCCACTCACAGCGGCAGCGACGGTATTCTCTCGATCACCCACGGCAGCGTCATTGGACTCATCGGCTTGATCGCCGTTGGTTTAGCCGTGATCGGTGTCATCGGTTTGGCGCTCTACCGCTGGCGACAGCGCCGCTCGCGTCGTGGCCAGTACTCGCCAATCGGCCGCGCGTAAGCGGACGAGCGTGTTTGCGAGTGAGAATATCTCGCGACCATCAACAAGGTCGTTGCTTGCACTCGTGCGATTCTTTCTTGTTCTGTAACGCAAAAATGTCGACGTCTGTTTATTTTTGCAGCGACTCGTGTTCTCTTGTTGCATTATGCAAAAACATGCGCTGTCGTATTGTCTCTTGGATGTGCAATCGAATGCGCATATTGCCGCAGATTCGTCTCCCAAATGCACGTGCGACGCTTTTCTCTGCAGGAGGTACCGAAATGGCAGATGGTGGCTGCCTTTGCATCAGCACGTCAGCAGTGCGTGCGCGACGCTGATTGGCTGACTGCATCCCCGTCAAAAACGCCTGTCTCTCGTCGATGCAATTGGCAGAGTCAGACATATGATTTCTGGTTACAAAACCCCTCGATTTGTCATAAACCCTGCTACACAACGAGTGTGAGCATCGATCATGTTGACAAGCCTCTTTAAAACGCTGAAAAGGGAGGATACATCGGTACGCAAGATCAGGGTGTCTCTTTTCAGGAACAGAAGCATTTTGAGGGATTTTCTCCCAGCTGTGTTTTGCCGTGTTGCACTCCCCTAATCCGCTAGTTCCCGATATCTCAGTACATGCATTCCCCCCCACATTCAACATCCTCAGCTTCCCATTGCTGCATCTTCTGCTGCTCAACATATGCACTGGATTAACTCGAGAATGAGGAGCATATGCACTGAGTTAGAGGATTCCTATCCGACCGTATCGCTTTGCGCAGGGTTCGAGCCACATTTGCGCGTGTTGGCGAGATAAGTGGTGGAGAATGCTCCCTCCCTTTACGCTCGTGGAAGCTCTTTCAGCGCTTCGTCGTTGCCGCTCTCCGTATCGAGAGCGACACTTTGGAATTTGCATCGCGCAACCCACACCACCCTCTACAACCTCCCTCACCAAGATGGCTTCCCAAGGAGACTACCGCGTCGCTGACATCTCACTCGCCGACTTCGGTCGCAAGGAAATCGAGATCGCGCAAATCGAGATGCCTGGTCTGATGAACTGCGTCGAAGAGTTCGGCGTGTCGAAGCCACTGAAGGGCGCTCGTGTCGCCGGTTCGCTCCACATGACCATCCAAACCGCTGTGCTGATCGAGACGCTGAAGGCGCTCGGTGGTGACATCCGATGGTGCTCGTGCAACATTTTCTCTACCCAGGACCACGCCGCCGCCGCCATCGCCCGTGACGGCTCTGCCGCTGTGTTCGCGTGGAAGGGAGAGACCCTCGAAGAGTACTGGGAGTGCACTTTGAACGCCATCACGTGGCCATCGGACGATGGTAAGGGTGATGGTCCAGATATCATCGTCGACGACGGTGGTGACATGACGTTGTTGATCCACGAAGGTTTCAAGGCCGAGAAGGCGTTTGCGGAAACCGGTGCGATCCCAGACCCAGAGTCGACGGACAACGCTGAATTCAAGTGCGTGATCAACATCATCCGTCGCACGTTGAAGACCGACCCAACGAAGTGGACGAAGATCGCCAAGCGTTGCAAGGGTGTCTCGGAAGAAACCACGACCGGTGTCCACCGTTTGTATCAAATGGAAAAGGCGGGCACGTTGTTGTTCCCAGCCATCAACGTCAACGACTGTGTGACCAAGTCCAAGTTCGACAACTTGTACGGGTGCCGCCACTCGCTCCCTGATGGCATCATGCGTGCCACGGATGTCATGCTCGCCGGTAAGCGCATCGTGATCTGCGGGTTCGGTGATGTCGGCAAGGGTTCGGCTCAAGCCATGAAGGCTGCCGGCGCCGTGGTGTTCGTCACGGAAGTCGACCCGATCTGTGCCTTGCAAGCGTGCATGGAAGGTTTCCAGGTCGTGCGTCTTGACACCGTTGTGTCGACGGCCGATATTTTCATCACCACGACCGGCAACAAGGACATCATCATGACGAAGGACATGGCGAAGATGAAGAACAACGCCATTGTTGGCAACATCGGTCACTTTGACAACGAGATCGACATGGCTGGTTTGATGGCTGTGACCACGCGCCAGAACATCAAGCCACAAGTGGACCGCTTCATCTTTGAAGATGGTCACGCCGTGATCGTGCTCGCGGAAGGCCGTTTGCTCAACTTGGGCTGTGCCACTGGCCACCCTTCGTTCGTGATGTCGAACTCGTTCACGAACCAAACGTTGGCGCAGATCGAATTGTGGACCGAGAAGGACTCGGGCAAGTACCAGTCGGGCAAGGTGTACGTGCTGCCAAAGCACTTGGACGAGAAGGTCGCGCGCCTCCACTTGGCCAACTTGGGTGCGGAGTTGACCGTGCTCTCGGACGAACAAGCCGAATACATTGGCGTGTCCCCAGAAGGACCATTCAAGCCAGAAACCTACCGTTACTAAGCGGCAGGAGACAGAAGAAGAAGGCGTTTAGAGCAGTGTGCATCTCTAGTGTCCTCCTCTTTCTTGCAACAATGCTTTTAAACGATGCTGTCGTGTCAGATAGGATCCTTTTAAAACCAACCCCATCCAAAACATGTGTCGTTTAGACTTGTGCTGAGAAATACGCTACAATTTCTCACCACAAAGGTCTCCAGCAAAAAACAAACTCCCATCGTGCGCGTTCTGTCTTCGTATCCATTTCATTCGCACCTTTTTGGAGCTCGCATGGAGGCAACGGATGAAATGCTGCATCGTCGTGGCATTCAAAAAGATGTCTGTTCTTCTCTGGAGTCGAATATGGTATAATGGAATGGGAGGGATGCATGTTGCTTGTTATCGGGTCGAGCAGGAACTAGCAGCAGCAGTCGGACTGCGTGCTTTGTGTTTAAATTACGAGAACCACAATGAGCGCGACTACTAGCAGGCAGATGATCACGTAGTAAATGCAAAGCTGGTGGTGGCAGTGGAGACAAGCAACATGCGATCAGCTCAAGCCAGCAGTGGCTCCAGAAAAGGAGGACGGGGACGTACGTGTTGGTGCTTTTTGACGACTCGCTTGGCCGCCTGGGTCTGCTGTTGCACTTCGGCATCAGTATCCGTGACTTGGATGGCGACTTGGTCGAGCAAGTCGTTCTGCTGGACGACTTCCTCGTTCACGGCGATCGCTTGGTGCTTCAGACGCTTCACACCGGTGTGAATCGCATCCAATTGCAGTTCCTATCGATCCACCATCTTCAATAAGTCTACAAAACCGCATGGATCAGTCAAGGGGGTGTTTGGAAGCCGCACTTCGCACCTGATCTTGATTCGCTTTCGCTATTCGGTCGTGGATCCGCGGCGTTGAGCCATCTTCGTAGTCGCTTTCGTGGTCACTAAGCTCCATGCTTTCGACGTCTGCTTCTTTCGTCTCCAAAAAGCAAGCAATGACAGCAGCAACTCGGAAACGCGTTCTCTTTTCTTTCCTGATGGACTGGTCGCTTTCGTCTTCCTGTCCGTGTCTCAGACTCTCGCACGCTTTTCCCAACAAACGGCAGAAAACGACACAGTGAGACTATTTTCAGCTCACTCTCCCCATTTAGCTCCATTCTCAGACGAAATGGCATCCTCTATTCGCATGTGGCTCTAATATCGATATATTGCAAATATGGACTGCAAGAAAATACAAAGTGGTCAACAAACAAAACAAAATGAAGCTCATGCTACTTCTAGAAGATCTACAATTCTATCACCTTGCTTGCGCGCTCACTTGTCCGAGTTGTCATGCGACGACGAGTTCATGTATTTCTTCAATGGCGCAATCGGCAGTGGCGGTGCGAGACTACCACCACTTTCTTCCTGGGACGTGTTTCGCGAAGTCTTGACTTTGTGGAACAGGTTGCGGGGTTTGGCGATGAGCAAGAGCGAGCTCACTTTCCCCTTGAACAGTTTGATTGTCCGTAGCGACTGGCGACTGAGGCTGTCCCAGACACGCACAACGCCATTTTCATCGCCCGTGAACAGGAACCCACCGCACGCACTGATCTGCATCGTCGTCACCGACACTTCGTGACCTTCAAACGCATCTGGCAGCAACGCGTCGTGACCCCAGGGAGACGCCGTCGACGTAGAAGATGACACGCCGCCATTGCCGTTCGAACTGAGGATGCGCGCTGTCGCCGCCGTGACGGAACTGGACGCAGCATTGAGGTCCAGAGCGTAGATCTTGCCATTGCCACAACCCATAAACAGTCGGTGCTCCATGGGATCCGCGACACACACGTTCACGAACGACGGGCACGTGACACTGTATAGGCACTGCGTCGAGCTCAAGCTCCAGATCTTGCACGTGCGATCAAGAGACGAAGTATAAATACGGCCATTCACGCCGCCGTCGCTCACGTGGATGCTGGTCACCGGCAGCACGTGGTCCGTCCAGGACACGACGGGGGTGAGTCCCTGCTGGAAGCTCGCGGTCACATCCGGCTCGTCCAAGATGTCCGCGAGGCGCCACACGTGCACGACGGCGTCGTCCCCTGCTGTGATCACGTGCGAGTCGTCGGACGTCAACGCAATCGCCGACACGCTCTTGTAATGCGCATCCCAGACCATCACGAGCTCGCCGGTTTTCACGTCCCACACATACACTTTGCCCGATTGCGCGCCGGCAAACAGGAAATTGCCGCACTGCGTGGCCGTCGTGGGACCCATTTTCTCGGCCGTGTGGCATTTCCACACGGGCATATCCTTGGACCACGCCCAGATGTGCGCGGCGAGCTTGTTGTCCTGCATGGCCACGAGGTGGTCGGTGCGCGGCAGCACCTGCACGCCGAAGCGCGACGTGCGTCCATTCTTGAAGCAGTACAGCTGCCCACCGGTCGACGCATCGGCCACATACAGTTCGTTCTCCTGGCACGAGCCAAAGAGCAGCACTTTGTCCGCGAGCGCAGGGGAAGCCATCTTGCCTCTTGGGGTTATTGAGCTATTGGAGGCGGTTTTGGAGCGCCAATGGTCATTCGTGCTGATCCGTCCCCAACCAACACTTTTTGACCTCTCGTCGTCGATGATTGGCTCCAAATTGGTTGATGGAGCGTGCTGATTGGCTGAAAAGACATTTTGGGCTGACAAACGGAGCTTTTTCGGACATTGCAACAGATCGACAGAAAGGGAAGAAGCAGCGATGGCAGGCGAAGCGAGCGGCGACAAGCGCAAGAAGCAATGGAAGTCGGACGGCCAGGACCCGGGCGTGAGTGTGTTTCCAGTGCTTTCTGAGAGCTCAGATGTGCAGCTGACGTCTTGTCGATTCGAATGATGTGTGGCATGTCGTTGTTGTGGTCCATTTAGAAACGCTACAAAGGCGCGCTGAGCTCTGCTGCGACGGCGAAAGGCTCGGGCGGCATTCTCGTGACGTGCGACAAAACGAAGGAGCGCCAGAGTGTGCGCGATGCGCTGAACGTGCTGAACGACGCCGCGGACAAGTTCTTCCCGAGTACTAGCGCGAAGCAGCAGGAAGTCGACGCTGAGGGAGACGATGACGGCGAAAAGGACGACGAAACGGAGTCTGCGACCACGGTGCAGCAGAAGCTCCAGGACGAGATCAATGCGCTGAAATCCGACGCTAAGAAGCGCAAAACCGGTCGCTTCACTGCGCTCGATACGGTACATAGCGCACTACGTGCTCGTTGTTGTTGTGGTGGTGGTATGTTGTGTGCACTAATTCGTAAATGGCGGATGCAATCTTCTCAGGGTGTGAAAGGCGTGATCTTGATCCAGATCCTCGACAAGGAGATCTCGGCGATCGCGTTGATCACCAAGATCTTTGAAGAAGTGGAAGCGACGAAGGAGTTCGCGTCGCGTTTCATCAACCGCATGATCCCCCTGGAGAAACTGGGTCACTCGGCGAAGGAAGACATCCTGGAGTTGGCCAAACCGATGATCGTAGCGCACTTGAACGAGTACCAGGACGAGCAGAAGAAGCTCCAAGGGGAAGGCGCGGAAGTGGCTCCTCTCGAGGTATGACGCTCGATCAAAGACGTCTGTTGTTGAGGATAGTACGAGCGATAGAATGATACTGACTGGTGTGCCGTTTGAAACCATGCTGCTGCTGTGTCTAGTACGCTGTGGAGATCAAGCGCCGCAACTGCACCCACTTGAAGTCGATGGACGTGATCAATGACTTGGCGGCGATCGTCGGACCGGAGCAGAAAGTGAACCTCACGACGCCGAAGACCGTGATCCTCGTCGAAGTGTTCCGCGTACGTGTTTTTGTTTTCTTTGCGTGTGTTTGGAGCAAGCACGCAGTCTAATGCGATGGGACGATTCGCTGTTGTGGTTGTTGTGACGTGCACAGAACACTTGTGGCGTGAGCGTGGTGACAAAGTTCAACGAGTACAAGAAGTTCAACGTGCGCTCCATATTGGACCCGCCAGTGAAAGGTCTCGTGGACCAGAGAAACAAGTTCGCCAAAGCAGGCAAGAAAGACAACGAGGAGGAGGACAAGGAAGACAAGACCAAGGACGAGGAGGAATAGCGTCTAGGAAACTGTAGCTCTTGCGAAGAAAAAGGAGTCTCTATCAACGACGACGATGGACAGATAGAATACTTTATTTCCCACGCACATAGAAAATCGACACGTTCTCTATTGAAACAACGATGCTTATCACAACCTGGATGGTTTAGAGTGGAAGACAAACATGCACTCGGGACGCGGTGGCTTTGGACGATGAATCAGAATCAAATTGCTAATCATCGAGATCATAAAATGTAGATAAGGAATAGAATTTTGTGATCATCCCTTTCATCGTCCACACACACAACGCACATCCCAGTCATAAATGGAAACAAAGAGTCGAAAAAGACAACCACGAGACTCGAATCCTGTCTCTCGCTGTAACGCTCTATCGACTCCGCCACCGAGATCCAAACACCGCTGCGTCTCTCCGTCGCCACCGAAAGCGCCGCCACCAAATGAGTGTGTCGAGATGAATCGGATTGTAAATCGTCCATTTCACGTATTTTCAGAAAATGTAGATAAGGATAGTTTGGTTGATCGTCACATTCACTCGCACTCATTTGGTTCGACACTCCGGACGGGCTGGAACGATCGCATCAAGCGCTGGTGCTCCGACTGACGTGGCTGGCTCGACGACACCTCCTACGACGGCTGGACTGGTTGCGCTGAAACACGAGATCGAACGAATCGGAAGAACACACACACACGCGGCCATTTCATTTGAAGGAAGACGAACTCTTTTTTTAGAAAACTCTCCACGCACGCTAACGAGCGAGGAAAAAGCCCGCGACTTCCACTCAAACGCTTTCCCAAGAAACCAGGGGGGCGTCCGAAAGCGAAAGTGCTCACACGGTCGGTCCCCTCATCACGACTCCCAACCTACTCCGAAAGAAAAATAATATGCTTCTTCATGCGCGCTGCGAGTTCACCGAACGGCAGCAATACAGACAAGCGAAGCACTTATTCGTCCTGTTGCAAGGATCACAAGAGCAAATGTTAGCTATCCACCGGAAGAGCTCGACCACAATGAAAAGCGGCTGCGAACCTTCTTGGACTTGTTCTCGTTCTTCTTGTTGAACTTCTTGGCGAAACGTTGGTTTCTCAAGAACTTTGGGTCCAACTACAACAAGCAGCAGCACAACAGAGCCACAAAAATGAGCATCGCTGGACGGCAGCGCTTACGGATTCCTATCGCCAGGGTGCACAGCGCTTCCTGCCGAGCAGCTCCAGACGCGCAGACACCGCGGCGGGAAAGCTGAGAATCGGGACAGCTATACTTACACCACGGGTGGAGTGGTAACGGTGGTTCTTTGGCTTCTTGATACCATTCTTGTGGGCCTTGACCGTGTTGTTACGAGCGGTGTGGTTTTTCTGCTTGACCATTTTGACGTTGGCTGGTTTTCTTGTGGGAAGAGCACTAAAGTAAACGCGGTCGCATCCGGGTGCTTTCCAAAGCGCTCGCCATCCGCTGATGTCTCGAAAAACCTCACTCGAAACCATTGGCTCGCAGACTCTCGCATACAAAAACCCACTGCAAGTCGTGCTTGAGTCTATTAAGGAAGCGAAAAACCTCGAGCGAGTGTCGACTGCGATCGTGTGTCCCACCCGAACTCGGCGGATGCGTGTGGGAGACCGAATATCGGGACGATTCCTGAAAATGCGTCCATAGATGAGGTGGCCCACGCTACTTCTCTCGTTTCCACAACTCAGGTGGGCCACTCTAGTTGTGTTCGAAGGGGTTACAAATGGTAAAACCTTGCTGCTGTAAAACCTTAGCGAGCGGGAAGGAGGGGGCGGTTACGCTCTCGCTTTTTCCCCCTCTGTGATCTCGGCACGCGGCACATTAGAACGCGAAGAAAGCAGCAGCGGGATCATCGCGCGAGACACAGCAGCAGAGCAGCAGCAGAGCAACATGGATCCTTTCGGTGATGGCAACGACGCGGACTTGAGCTCCTTCCAGCCGCCAGCGGATACCTCCGCCTACGGCAACGAGTACGTCCATTGCCTCTCTCTCTATCTCTCAATGTCTTCTCAACAGGCGGGGAGAAGGTCCATGGATCTTCTCTTACGTAGTTGAAGAGCTACGTCATATGGCACTCACTCCAGGACTATTTTTTGTGGATATTGCCTTTTGTTTTCTTTGCGGGGATTGATTGGATGGACACAGCTTCTACGAAGTCGATTCGGGCGAAGCCACGGCGCCGGCGACCGACTCGTTCGACTACAATGCGGAAGCGAGCAACCCCACCGAGCACCAGCAAGATTTCAACGCGTCGTACGGCGAACCGACCTACCAGCAGGAAAACTATGGATCACACTCGGAAGACGTAGCGCAGTCGTCGTCGCGCACGGCGTCGTTTGAGCAACAGCAGCAACAGGGACTGTCGTCCTCGCGCAACAGCTCGTTCCAGGGCTCGGCGTCGCGCACGTCCTCGTTCGGACAGTCCGGCGCACAAATCCCCGTCATTGAAGAAGAAAATGAGCTGACGTACGTAGCAACCCCCCTGTGCTGCAGTGGTTTGCACAAACGAAGTTGGCTCACATAAACGCCTCTCTCTCTCTCTCTTTACAGTAAATTTATGCGCGAGTACGAGCAGAAGATTGCTGAAAAGGCGACCGAACAAGAAAAGGTCGCACTCGAG
This sequence comes from Globisporangium heterothallicum, assembly GCA_023334155.1. Taxonomy (NCBI): domain Eukaryota; phylum Oomycota; class Peronosporomycetes; order Pythiales; family Pythiaceae; genus Globisporangium; species Globisporangium heterothallicum. The sequence continues at coordinate 9,673 of JAASGH010000268.1, forward strand.
TCGAAGGACAAGGCGAAGCAGGATATGGAGAAATTCGTTGCCGAGCGCTCGCGCATCAAGGAATCCAAGCAGCAGGCGAACCGTGTGCACGAACAAGCCACGCTCGAGAAGCTCGCGGCCGACCTCGAAAGCGAAAACCCGTGGGAGCGTGTCGTGAGTTTGGTCGAATTGGAAGCGAACCGAAAGCAGAAGCTGGCGGCATTAAACGCGAAGAAGGACTCGAAGAGCAAAGAACCAGAAGCGCCAAAGCCTGCGAAAAAAGACGAAGAAGAAGAAGACGTGACCCGGATGCGCCAGATGTTCGTGCAGTTGAAGGCCGAGCCGCTGGACAAGACCCGCAGCATCGCATCTCATTAGATGCGAATGGGAACCTAGTTATGAAGAGTAGCACGACTTCCGAAGAGACATGGACGTGTGTGAGCGGGTGGAGCGGGTGGAGCGGGGAGAGGAACGGGAGGATTGTGCGGCTGCATGTGGACCTTGGAGGCAAGGGAGAAGTGCAATGCGTACTCGCTTTCAGAATACAGATCGCAGCAGACAAAACGCTGTCTGATGCAGAACGCCTGATGCTTTGCGTCTTGCTGGTCCATGTCACTAAATCCTGAAGACAGCGTCACTAAACCACGAAACAGTCCTCCTATTTTTTCGATGTGATCGCATGTGGTGTCGCATGTTCCCTCTCGACGCTGGCTCCTCTTTATGCTCTGTAGCGGGTCAGAAACGGATACGATATCGTGGAGAATGCATCTCCTTCTGCGTACCGTAACCCGGATTATGCTGTTGCCTAGTTTCTCCCTTCCGATGTAACCTGTCCGCTCTTGAAGCTCAATTCTTCATTCCGCTATAACCAGAAGAGGGGACCGAAAGAAGAAGCGCCGATGAGTTCGAACCCGAAGGCGCGCTTGAACGGCATTTTCCAGGACACGGCGTCCACGAGCCAGGGCAACGACGCGCTGCGATACGTGGCACCGAAGGAACCTTCGCGCCAGCAGCAGCAGCAGCAGCAGCAACCGCAAGCGGTGGTCGCAGCACCCTCCGCATCCGCCATCGTGTACACAGCGACGGTCTCGCTCTACCAATACGACGCGACCGCGCGCAAGTATGTGCAAAAGCTGAACCCGAATTCGAGCGCGACGATCGGGTGCGTGATCGTGGGCAGCGATGCGAGCTACAATCTGTTGTTCTACAACTCGAACAAGCAGCATCTCTGTCTGATTCCGATCAAATTTTCGACGTTCAAGCCGATCCTGCAACCAAAGAACTACATCAATTTCTACGACGATAAAGGCGCGAACTGGTCGGTGAAGTTCGCGAGCGAAGACCAAGTGAGCGAGTTCATGAAGCAGATCTTCCTCACGAAGATCCACGTCGAGATCTGGGGCGACGAGAAAAGCGTGACCAAAACGTCCCCGAATGCGCTCATCAAGGATGATTTGCTGTATGTGAAAGAAGACGCGACTGCGGTGGCTGCTGGCGACACCGTCGCGGTGAGTTTCAGCTGCTGGCGTGTCGTGGGCAATGCGAGCTGTTCCCCGAGCGAGGTTGTGACCAAGTACTCGCCTTTCGAGAAAGCCACGGACGCGGATTTGCGTAAATTCCGCATTGGCGACGGCAATGAGCGCATCAAGGCGCTCGAAGAAGGCGTTGCAGGGATGAAGAAAGGCGGGAAGCGAATCATTTTAGCGCCCCCTGGGAAAACGAATGGTCAAGACTGGTATCTAGTGGAAGTGCAGGTCGTGAAGACCAAGACCGGCGGAGGCAACAGCAGCAGCAGCTCGCAGCGTAAATCGGTGCCGTCCGTCTCGACTTCTGCTGCGACTGCGGCTACGGAGTCGAGTACTGGCAGCAAGTCGTCGTCGAAGACTCCACGCCGCCGCTCGAGTCCAAGCGCTGCATCGAATGCTGCTGCGACCACCAGTGACGATATTGTTCCGTACGAACAGGATGAGCTTGAGCTGAAGGAGTTGCGACTCTTGCAGCGCGAGAAGCAGCTGGAAATCCAGGCGAAAGCGCTCGAGAAAGCGCGGATGGGTGCTACCACCGGGATGAACCCGGGCTTTGATGCGTTCGGCGGAATGGCGCAGGCGCAACAAGCTGCATTCGCCCAGTCTGCGTTTGGTTCCTCCATGAACTTTTCTCCTTATGGGACTGGCTCGTTGTTCAACCAACCGCAGCAGCAATCTCCACTTGTTTCAGCATCGGGGCGACCACTGGATGGGTTGATCATGGAGCTGCATGCGAAAGTCGATTACCTGATCCGCAATGCCCCCGCGCCAGGCAGCAGCAACTCTGTCGGGAGCTCCATCGGTGGCGTGACGGATGTCTCTGCGGTGATTCGTGGTGTGGAACGCCTTGCGAGCGAGAATGATCGCCTGCTGTTGCAGATCAACTCGCAGAACCAGCAATACGTATCTTACGAAAAGCGCTGCGAGGAGCTGCTGAAGCAGAACCAACGCCTTCAGGACGAAAAGCGGTTGTTTGACGAAAAGTACCAATCGATTGCGAGTCAGCAGCTGAACTACAATTCCGAGATCTCGAGTCTGACAAGCGCGCGCGACGCGGCGATCACCCAGACCAACCGCCTTCACGCTGAATACCAGCAGCTCCTGACCGCGTTTTACCAGAAGCAGCAGGTTTCATGTACGTTTTTGCTTTCGTTCTTGGACTGGAGCATTCAGCAAAACCATCCTTTCTTATACGCGATTGTATTTTATTTTTCACCCCACAGCCGAAAGCGAAGAGCAGCGCAATGAGTTGAACTTCGAACGGGAATCGCGAGTTCGCTTGGAGCGAGAGCTGAAGAAAGAGACGCAGAGCAGATCCCTCGTTGAGCAGGAGCTGCAACTCACGAAGAAACAGTACGAAGTGTTCATGAAGCTGAAAGAACAGGAGCTACACAACCAGAAGCAGGAACTAGAGAAGCAATGGATGGCCGCCAAGAGCCAGGAGCAGAAAGATACCGACGACCGATTGCGTCAAGTCACGCTCGAGTACCAGCAGCAGGATGCGCGTCAGCAAGAAGAGCATCGCCAGCAAATTGAGCGCAAGGACAAGCAAGTGCAATTACAATTGGAGACGATGCAGCTGCAAGTCACGCAATTAACGACCGAGAAGCAGGAGCTGTCGAACCGCCTTGACAGCGCAAATGATCGTCTTTACGACTTGGAGCGTGAGCTGCAAACTGCGTCAGCTGGCGGTGCAGCGACGGGTGGTGACTCGGAGATCGGACTCGCCGAAGAAGAAAAGCATATCTACGTGCAGCAAATCGAGATGCTCCAGGCACAGGTGAAGGAGTTAGAGGAAGAGAAGTTCCAACGCGTTCAGGACGTGTTGAACTCTGGTCGGCTCGCATCCCCTTCGTCGAGTCCTCGCAGCTCAAAGGCGAAATCTTTTGGTGGTGAGTGCGAGCACTGCGCAGACTTGGAAGAGGAGAGGAAGGAGATGAAGGCAAAGGAAGAAGCAGCCGAGCGAACGCTTGCTTTGGCCCAAGAAATCAAGCGAGAGGCGGAAGGTATTCTCAAAAACCGTGGAGGAGGCTCCGCCAATGCGCCATCATCTGACACCCAGGAAGATCGCGAGAGGTTGACGAGTTTGTTCAAAGAAGCTGTCAATGAGATGTTCTTCCGCTTCCAAGATTACTTTGAAGAAGAAGCGGCGCTGGACAGCAAGCAAGTGCTCATGGTGATTCGCAAAGTGCTCAAACAAAGTACAAAAGACGTGATCCAGAAGCTCCACGATCCCGAAGAAGAAGACGCAGCAGATGACGCAAGCGATGGTCCGCCTGCTCCGCCGTCACTGGAAGACGTTGTAGTAGCAGCAGCAGAAACAGCAGCAGCCGACCCAACTACGACTGACCAGCACGTTGAGCAGAAGCCACCTGCTGAAGACGCTCGCAGCACAAGCACCGCCTCTGTTGTCGATGAAGACTCGGAACCTGCTTCGCTGTTCATGGAGAAAGTAGTGGATCGACTGCAGCACCACACCGCAAGTGACAGCAGCGATGATGATGAGGAAGAGGATGATTTTGAAGACTAAATTGCAGTCGTCGCTGGGAAACTTGCCGATCGAAGGCATCGATCCCAGCATCAGAATCAATTCAGGTGTTCACAAAGAACAACATCAAGAGAGTGTGAGAGAGAGAGTAAAAAAACACTTGCACAAAGGTGCAGTTTCTATAACCTACAAAATGTCACTGTATTCCCCCTCCTCCTCCAGCGTTTCTTGCGGTCTTGTGGTATGTTTCCAACGTAGGTGACGAAGCACCAAAAGAGAGCGGAGAGGTGAGTGTGCTTGAGCATATCGCACGACGAATACCTTGCTTTACTTTCTCTGAAGAGACTGACCACGCACCAAGACCGATCGATTCCCTCTACGAGAACTCCGGTGCTCCCCGTGGTGTCATCTGCAGCGGCAAGCCTCCATCCATCGTGAGGGCGGACTTCAGCACATACCCACGCTCTCGTTGCTCCCCATCCTGGATCTTCATCCCATCAAAGCGCCGAAGCATCATCGCGACGAACATCTTGGCTTCCAGGACGGCCATATTCATGCCAACACAGATCCGAGGTCCCGCCTGGAAGACGGGAAACTCGAACGCAGTTGGCCGCGTTTCCATCTCGAGCCATCGTTCGGGACGGAATGCAAGCGGATCGGTCCCCCACATGGGACTATTGCGACCCATATACCATGGACTGTACGCCAGGTCGCAACCGGCAGGTACAAAAGTGCCGTCTGGCAAGTGATCGTCTTCTGCGGCTCGCTTGATGTTGAATGGCACGGGCGGATACAATCGGAGTGTTTCGTGGACCACAGCGTCCAAGTACCGGAGCTTTTTGAGGTCTTCGTAGCTCAGCGCGTTGTGTTTGTTGTCGGCAGTGTTATGGCTCTTCGTCGTCAGAGTCAAGACCTCGTCAACGACTTTGCGGTGCACTTCAGGGTGGCGACAGAGCGCATACATGGAGTATGTGATGCACGCTCCCGTGGTGTCACGACCCGCAAAGATGAAGGAGTGCAGGATCTTCTGCAGCGTCTCGGGATCCAGCAGCGAGGCTTCTTCGAGTTCAAGCTCGCGCATTTTCTTGATAAACAGCGACAGAATGTCAAAGCGTTTGTCAAGTTCGTGTCCCGGTTCCGCAAAGCGCTGCGCCAGGATCTTCCCCGTGACGCTGCGGATTGCAGCGATCTCGCGACGGAGTCGGTGCTCACTCGGCATGCACCACCCGAGCCACCTGTACTGCTGCTTGACGAAAAGCCGAGCCGCAGACTGCTCGTTGACAAAGTCCATGCTCTCCCCGAAAGCATGCAGGTCGGCGACTTGCTTCAATGGGACTCCGAGTGTGATGTCGAAGATCGACTGCAGCGTGTACTGTCTCGCGATATCCTGCATATCGCACTTGCCGGCGTCGCTGTTTGCGATAAGCACCGCCATCTCCAGGGCGTACTTGGCAAAGATCTGCTCCATGAAGAGCTTGAAGTTGGCGGTTGTGAACACTTTGGCTGCGACTTTGCGCTGCAGTTTCCACCTCTCGCCGTTATCGGCGCAGTGCGCGTGGTTCATCGCGAAGAGCGCGCCGCCAAACAGCTCTTCGAACGCATCAATGAACCCCGGCGGCTTGATGTAGTTATCGAAATTCGTCGACAGGATGTGCTTCACGTCTTCCGGGTCCGTGACCTACAAGGAAGGGACCAAGTCACTATCAGCGGACTCAAGCGAGGTCTCGAGAGGGAAAACACTCACGTAGATCGCGCCGTCGAAGAAGAGATGCCACGGCGTTTTCATGCGGCCGCCAAACTGCTTCAGAAGATCTTCCTGAATAGAAAAAGAACCAAGTCAACCCACCGTCGTCGTCCAGTGTGAGGAATCGAACCGTTCATGATGAGAGATCACGCAGTATGCACAGCGAGAAGAGCCCGGACCGTCACGCACCAGGAACTCGTAGATGCGGTTCTTGTTCGCAATGTATTTCGGCAGGATCCCGAGCAGCAGCACACCTTTCGGTCCATCGAGCGGTTTGAGTCCCTTTGCGATCCTTTGCTTGCGTTGAAGCGCCCGCAGCGGGTACACCAGAAAACCCGCGAGTGCGACACACAGCAACGCATTCGCAAGCTGGACAGGCGAGGCGTGCATTGCGCCGATCGACATGAGCATGCTCGACATGCTCTGGTGGTGCCACAAGATCCGTCGCAGCACTCTCTCTCTCTCTCACTTGGACGAAGGAAGAATCCGCAGATGAGAGAGTTGAGACAACAGAATGAAAACAAGCGGTTGAAATTGTACAGAAAGTTTTGTACCCAGTCGTTGGGTACAGGATCCTCACCCACAGAAAATGAGAAAGCACATCGGAGACTCGAACGATGCGCTTCGCATTGGGTGCACGGATCCACGTGTGCACACTCGTATGCTTATTAATTCCAGATCCATCGCGTCCCGACCAGCAAGCATCAATCAACGTTGGGAACTGGTATGACAAATGCGTCTCCCTTCTTCGCAATGCAACTCTGGTCTCGACACTGACCTTCCGTCCTTTCTCTGTAAATGCGACCATTCCTCGAAAATCAGAGCGAAAGAAAGAGCACCGAGGACTCGCAAAAGCTTCAACAGGTGACGCTGCATGCTGCATGCCCTGTTTGTGTTTACCCCACTGACTCCTGCATTCGTTGCGCTTCTGCTTTCAATGCCACCTCGTTCGTCCATCCGCTTCGTGCGAAAGTCTCATCATGCTTGTGGTTCCTCCACCGTTGGAAAGCGTGACCGTTGCGCAGATCGCGAAGGCGCTGCTCACGATTGCGCTCACGAGCGTCATTGTCGCGGCCGTCAAGGGACTTCGACGCAAGCTCAGGATCGCGAACGCGTTAAGAGGCATCCCTGGTCCCAAAGGCGTGCCGCTGCTCGGTATCCTGCCGGACGTGATCAAGCACTCGCCTCGGATCAACGAGTATCTGGTGCGGTGTCGCTGTTGTTTATGCGATGGGAAAGTGTTGGATCTTGGATATCAATGTGCTATCTTTGTTTATTTGCGTGGGTGTAGGAGAAGCTGCTGGAGCAGCATGGAGGGCGAATGAAATCGCCATGCAGCATTTTCTCCAACGGCATGGTTTTTGTACGTGGAACATGCGGCAACCATATTTCCAGAGAGTTTCCAAAGTCAAGCTGCTTATTTTTCTTGCTGTCTGCTAATTCCGCCAGCTCACGTCGCCTGAAGATATCCAGCACGTGCTCACAACGAACCACAACAACTACATCCGGTCGGAGCGACTTCTTCTTGCCATCAGCAAAGTGTTTGGGAAGTCCTTCCTCACACTCAATCATGCGCACACTCCCGACAATGGCGAGATGCTCAAGCTCCAGCGCAAAGTCAGCGTCAAAGTGTTCACGACGTCCAATTTCAGGTTGTTCTCCGAACAGATTTTCCACAAGTATGCGGAAAAAATGGTCGAGATCGTCAAGGAACGAGGCGGGAAGTGTGATATGCACGAGATCAGCTGCCAGTACACGCTCCAAGCCATCTTCGACATCGCATGCGGTATCTCGCTCAAGGATGTCGACCCGACGCTCGGACTCAGCTTTATCGGCGCGATGGACTACGTGCTTTCGTGCATTTTCGCGCGGTTGACGACCAAGCCATACTACAGGTACTTGTGGTGGTGCATGCCGAGCGAGTACGCGATGCGACGCAACGAAAAGGTGATGATCGCCTTGGCCGAGAGGATTCTCGCTCAACGGCTGAAGGAAAGTGATGACGAGATCGCGCCACGCTCGGACATCATGTCGCTGTTCATCAAGAAAGCGCGTGAGTTGGAAGGGGAAGGCGACTCCGTGCTTGATCTGCAGACCCTCCGCGCGATCTTCTTAACGTTCTTGTTTGCCGGTAGAGACACGAGCTCCTCGGCAATCACGTACACATTTTACGCGCTCGCCCAGTATCCCCAAGTGCAGCAGAAAGTCTTTGACGAGTTGCAGCAGGTTCAGAAATCGGAATTTGCCTACGACGACATCAAGACGCTGGAGTACCTGGATGCGGTCGTGAGGGAGACGATGCGATTGTACCCGACAGTTCCTTCAAGCGCCAAGAAAGTAGCCGAAGACGATCATCTCCCCGATGGCACGTTCATTCCTGCAGGTGCTCAAGTGCTGCTCAGCCAATGGTACATGGGTCGCCACAACCCAATCTTTGGAGACAATCTCCTCGCGTTCCGTCCAGAAAGGTGGCTCGAGATGAAGACTCGCCCGAGTGCCTACGACTTCCCCGTCTTCCTCGGCGGACCGCGTATGTGCATCGGAATGAACATGGCGTTACTGGAGACGAAGATGTTTGTCGCGGTGATGGTTCGTCATTTCCACGTGCAGATCCAGGAAGGAGAGAAAGTCGCGGACAGGGGGTACATTTTAGCCCCAACGCTGACGATGGAAGGCGGGTTGCCGCTGCAGATGACTCCCCGCGAGATCGCTCAGCCATTTTAGTTGACCCAGAGTCGGGGTACGACCGACAATAATATGCGACCGACATCGATGCCACATTTCCTCAGATCCTTCCTTGTAGGTGGTGATGTCTTCTTCCATATGATCGCTCTTGTCGTTGCAATTGACGCTCCCAGAAAGAGCATCGACAAATGGGACAAGCAAGGCAACGCAAGAAAACTCGGTCCATACACGCTCGCGCACACGAATAAACATTAAACCCACCCTGCTGTCACTGTTGCAGCTTCGTTACAAGTTCTACTGCAGCTGACAAACTCCAGTATGCAAATAAAATTGCGCTGAGAATCCGGACTTGATCGTCGACGACAAGCACCAAGTGAGCATGCATTTTCCTATTTATCAACACATCGACAGCAACACGCAAGACACTAGTCCTCTCAATAAGCGGTTGCAGCTTCCCGTGGAGTCAACTGCAAAGGCAGCCCGCCTTCCATCACCAGCGAAACGCGCACAATGTACTTGCGGTCGTGCAATTTCTCGCCTTCCTGGATCTTCACATGGAATTGACGCACCACCTTGGCAGCAAACAGCTTCATCTCGACAGCCGCCATGTTCATCCCCGGACACGTGCGAGGTCCGCCTTGGAACACTGGGAACTCGAAAGCGGTGGGTCGGGTCTTCATCTCGAGCCATCTCTCTGGACGGAAAAGGTGGCGATCTTCGCCAAAGATCGGATTGTGACGACCCATGTACCAGGCGCTGTACACGACATGCGTGCCCGCAGGAACAAAAGTGCCATCCGGCAGGTAGTCGTCTTCCGCAGCCTCCTTGAAGTTCACGGCGACCGTCGGGTACAGCCGTATTGTCTCGTTCACCACTGCATCCAAGTACTTGAGTTTCTTCAGGTCATCAAACACCAGAGACTCCTTGTTCGCTTCTGCGGCGAGCTCTTCGTACACTTTTTGCTGGACCTCCGGGTACAGCGCAAGCACATAGAACAGATACGTGAGCGCCGCTGACGTCGTGTCCGCTCCCGTCGCGATGTACATCAAGAAAATCGAGCGCAGCGTTTCCACGTCAAGAATCGACGCTCCTTCACCGCCTTCGAGCTCACGCGCCTTCTTGATAAACAGCGACATGATGTCGGACCGTGGCGCGATCTCGTCGTCGCTTTCCTTGAGGCGCCGCGCGAGGATCCCGTCGGCCATGTCCGTCAGCACCTTCACCTCGCGTTTCATCTTGTACTCACTGGGCATGCACCACCCGAAATACTTGAAGTGCGGCTTGACGTAGATGCGATTCGTGATGGTCTCGTCGACATAGTGCGCAGACTTGGCAAAGCTTTGACCAAGGGTGTCGTCCACCTCGACGAGCGGGATGCCGCACACAATATCGAAGATGGATTGCAGCGCGTACGTGGCGCCGACTACGGCCATATCGAACTTCCCGTCGTGCTCCTTGATCACGTCGATCGTTTTCTCGACATACTTTTGGAAAATCTCCTCGGTGAAGATCTTGAAATTGCCCGTCGAGAACACTTTCGCCGCTACTTTCCGTTGCAATCGCCACATGTCGCCGTTGTCGGGTGTGTGCGCGTGGTTGAGTCCGAGCAACGCTTTCCCAAACACTTCGCGAAAGCCGTCGTGGAAGCGCTGCGGGCGAATGTAGTTGTTGAACTTGGTCGCTAAGATGTGCTGCACGTCTTCCGGACTCCCAATCTGGTGATATCATAATGGAGATCGGCACGATAAGATGGCGTCCGACGCATTCCAAAGGAAATAAAGCACACAAAACGTACATAGAGCTCGCCATCGGATAAAATATGCGCCGGCAGTTTGAAGCGACCGCCGTACTTCAAATAGAGCTCTTCCTATTGATCCAACACGAGCGTAAAACACACCAACATGAGTTCGCACGAAGCAAGTGAGTGCATACATGCATGTGAGAGAGAGAGAGACAAACCTGGAATTCGAAGCGACGCGGGATGTTCTTGACCACTTCGGGGAGGTATCCCAGCAGAAAGCTCCCTTTCGGACCAGGAACTGGCGCCAACCCCTTGGTGATCCGCACTTTGCGCTGCACCGCCTTCACCACCGTCACGATGAGCCCAGTGAGCGCGACCGTGAGCAGTGCAGTGGCGATCGTGCGCACTGTCAACAGATCCGCAGGAGGAATCACAAGCATGGCTCAACGAGAATGGACTTGGAGCGGAAACGTTGGGAGAGTGAAAAAATGAAAAATGAAAAAAAGAGGTGGTGATTATGGCGCGGCAAAGAGAGAGGGCACGGTCTCGGATAAGATTGTCAAGAGCATAGTACTTGTTGAAGCGTGTTGTTCGATCGTATGTACCTCCAGTTGGTGGTCACACACCAGCAAGAAGCATCCCAGCCACTACCTCATGTCCCACGCTTGAAAACCTCGACTTCCATGCCTTTATGAGGTTTCTTGCCAAAGAAATGCGCAATGTCGATGCATATGCTTTCTGACGTTTGCGCGAGAGGACCATGCAGGAGTCTCGACACATGGGACGACGACACTGGATCGGGAAGTCCAGCTCCTGAACCTCGCTCCGCATCGATCCTCGACAGAAAAAGCAAAAGACATAGTGGACATGGATGCAGCAGTTTGGAGGTTTCGAGTGACGTTCACATTGGCTGCGAAGCAAGCACACTTGACCCATTTCAAGTGCAACGCTCGCGGTAAAATGTGCCAGTGCGGTTCATGGGAGCGTCGCGAAGACAAATTGGTCAGCGAAGTTGGTTCTTTCGTAAAGTACCATCGGGATTCCATGACGATGAGGGGCGGAAATGATCATTCATGCGTACTGTGGTACAATTGGCGCATGGCCGGGACCTCCCTCTGATCCACTGCAAATCTGCTCTCCCTCTGTTCCAGAGGTATCGGAGATCGCTGTTTTGCTGCACGATCGTTCCCTACGATTGGGACGCAGTCGATGCTCGTCTGTGTTGGATATGATACAAGTGGGTAGCTTGGAATACGGTGTTGGTGAGTAGCATTGCGCATTAGACTGCTTGTAGCATGATAAAGACGCTCACGAACGTCGTGGGATCCAAATGGTTCGGGAGCGAGGACATCGGCCGCAATGATGACGCACAGCATCAAGACATATTGTGGACAAGACCGCGACAGTACTTTCTCTTTTGCATTCCCACATTCCCTTCTGATGCGACAGCGTCGGAGGGATGGCGACGGAACCAACACGGACGCAACCAAACGACGATCCCATTTCGCTCTCTCTCTCTCTCACTTTTTCTCTCCCTCGCGGGCTCAGATCGTACACTCGATGATCGCGACTGTCATGCGGAGATGGCCGACCACCTGCGACGGTCTCCGATAACTGTGTGGAGGTCTCCGATACTGACAGCGAGGTCAAAGCGGACACGCACAGAAAACAGGCGCTCGCAACTTCTCGACAAGCCACACACACGAACGCACAAAAGGCATCGCGACGGTGGCGGGAAACCGTTTGATGGGTGCGTTGGCGAGGTTCGTTCGGGATTGGACGGCGCTCGGTGTGAACGATTATCCCCTTTTCGAAGGAAAGACGCATTTGCACACATGGCATAATCGTCTGGCGATGCAGGTTCTGCCAACGAAGGCGACTTTCCCTTGATGCAGCATGGATCCTCAGAGTTTGGAGGTTCCAAACTGTTCGAGCTCAGGTGCGGATTGCTCACACTGGACTAGGTATTATGTTTCGGAGGCGGGAGCAACAGGACCTCCTCTGCCGGATACTCGGAGATTGCACACATTGGAACATGTGCCTGTCTGTAGCAGCGTTGTAATGACACAAGGTTCCTTGGTTCAACGATTATGCGCTGCTGTTCGTAATGCACTTCGTGAGCGTCACTTCGGAATTTGCTTGCAAGCGCGAGCTCATCTGCATTGCCTCACTCTCTCATTCTCTCTCTCAAGAAAAGTCTGCCAGCATGCTCGTGCTTCCGCCCACCTTGGACTTCAGCTCCGCGCAAATCGCCCGAGCTCTCTTGGCGATCCTGCTCACGGCGATCGCTGTGCCGTTTGTGAACATGGTGCGCCGCAAAGTGCGTATTGCCAGGGGGATCGCTTCGATCCCTGGTCCGAAAGGAGTGCCGCTGCTCGGCGCACTGCCCGAGTTGGCGACGAACCTCAAGCACATTTACACGTACCAGGTACCGACCTGCTTTCAGTTGCTCTGCGTCGCACCTGTCTGGCCACGAGCGAACTAACCTCTGTTGACTGTGGATCGGTGGTATACTCAGGAAGAGCAGATGAACCAGATCGGTGGCGGTCGCATGAAATTGCCCGTGACGCTCTTCACCGACGGCACGATCTATGTAAGTGCCGCAGCTTGCTCGCATGGCTGCATCGAGCTCTTTGGATGCTCACTGACCTCGTTATTCACTACTGCTCCCACACAGCTCACGTCTCCAGAAGACATGAAACACATCTTGTCGACGAGATACGACAACTACATCAAGTCGAAGGAGTTCATCGAGTGCGCTGGAGAGAGTTTCAACAAATCGTTCTTCGGACTCAACCATGCGCACACGGCCGACAATGGAGCGATGTGGAAGCTGCAGCGCAAAGTGGCCGGCAAAGTGTTCACCGCCAACAACTTCCGTATGTTCTCCGAGCAAATCTTCTACAAGTATGCGCTGCAGTCGGTCGACCTCATCAATGCGCAGAACGGCAAGTGCGACATGAAGACACTCAGCGATCAATACACGCTCCAAGCCATCTTCGACATTGCGTGCGGCGTGCCTCTCAAGGACGTCGACGACAAGCTCGGACTGAGCTTCACCGATGCCATGAACAACCTCGTCTCCCACGCTGTCGTGCGGAAGTTCCTGAAACCTCACTACAAGTATTTCTGGTGGTGCATGCCCAGTGAATACAAGTTTCAGCGCAGTGAAAAGATGGCTCGTGAACTCGCCGAGAAACTGCTGCTTCAGCGCGTGATGGAGACTCCCGAGCAAATCGAGCC
>JAASGH010000269.1:0-23027 GCA_023334155.1 Globisporangium heterothallicum
AAGCGTCACACTCGGTCCCAGTCTCTGGAAAATGTGACCGAAACCCCACGACCGAAGCGCACTGGCGGAGTCAGTCGAACGAGTGGTGCGACTCCAAGTTCCAAGACGACCAATCGACAAACGTCTCTCGACGACATGTCAGCGCTCCATGCTGCTCATGTCGTGCATTCAGTGGGAGAGTTGCCGACAACGATCGAGTCGGCGATGGAATCCAGCAACTCGACGCATTGTGACTCCCAGAGACATGTAAACGAACACCTGTAACTAGCCAATCAACATGCAGGACATGTCGCTGGATATTTGTTTGGATCAAGGATGCCATGTCGACGGTGTCAAAACTCACACCGAGTGTGACACTTGATCATGACTTGAGTCGCATTTTCGACAACATTGTGATATTTGACATGAATGGATTTCGACAGGTGTCGCCAATTTGAGCTTGTCGAGTAAACTGTCAAATTAAGGGCGAGTTTGCTGTTTTGGTTGTTGCGGAATGCGTCGTTTGAAGTCACATCCATTTTGCTCATCCGAATGAGAAGAGCGCAAGTCACTTGCGGCATTTTTCCTGCTGAAGATATCAACGTGGTCTCTCTGGGCTAGACCACGACTTCGCGAGGGTGTCCAAGTAAAAGAAAAAGTGTACCGACTACAAATGGTTGTTGCTTGGTAAGAGCGATGACATCCGTTCCTATTTCCCTACTTCGAGGCTTTAAATATGCACCTCTTGGTCGTGGAACCGTGGCGGATCGCTCGAGAACCGTCGCTGCAGCAGCGGCGTGCCTTCATCTAGACTCGCACTGCTGGTGCCAGCTGCCGAAGACGAGCTCTGCTTCTTCACGCTCATCATGAAGATCACGAGGAAGCCCGGAAGGATCTCCGGGACTGTGTAGAACAACCACGGGTTCGCGAGGTGCGGGTCAAAGACTTCAATCGCGGGCGTCGAGATCACCAGCAGCACGCTGCGGTAGAGAAACAGCAGCGACACCGCGAGTCCGAGCCACGTGATGCGCGTCGCGATGCTGGTCGCGAGCGCCGAGAACTCGATTTTCAGCAAAACCTGCCGCAATTTGTACGCGCACCGAGCGAGCATGACCGCGAGCAGAAAGAAAAACAGCGCGACAACCCCGTAGTCCAGCTGGAACATGAAGCTAGTGGTCTGGTACGTCGGGAACAGCGTCTTCACGACCAACAGCGCAAACTCGACTAGGTAGATCCACACATTCGCGACCACGAAGATCTTCCGCGAGCGCAACTGGTGCTTGCTCGCGCGCGTGTATTCGGCGATGATCGACTGGTTCGCCGCAAAGCGCGCAAGCGGTTTCTCGGCGCGTTGCGCTTGATACAGCACGTCTTCCCAAAAGCGCAGCAGCAGCGTGAACGCTGAGAAGTACAGCAGCGTGGCCAGTTTCCCAAACGACGTGACGCCGACCACGTAGATGTCGATATCGGTCGGTAGAATCGGCACGTCGATGATCATGTGCTCGTACTGGTACGGCGCACTGGCGCCCACGACCCACTCAAACGCGTGCATGTTGCTCAGTAGGAACCACACGATGCGCGTGAAGTAGGAAAAGCCCAGGAACGTCGGGAACCACCGCATGCGCTTGACGGGGATCAAATGGGTCGCGTGGCCGTGCTCGCCCAGGCGACCGCGCTGGATGCTCACCGACACCGTGTACGCGAGCGCCACCGCATAGCAGTACACGGAGCTCGCGGCGGCCGAGCGCGTGTAGAAGCAGTGGCCGTCGCCGAAGACGCAGATCTGGGTCCAAAGGCTCATCGCGTCCGTCCTTCCTTCCTTCCTTCCTTCGGTTTGCGCTTTTTGCGTCTGTGTGAGAAATGATGAAAGAACGAGCAGCTCAGAATTGGTTTGCGTTTGGTCTGTCTATTCATTTATAGATGTGCGTTGACATGGTGGATGTACTGGTATCAGTTTCCTCAGAGATCGTATTGGAGAGGTGATCTGTTTTGTAGAGGTGCAAATGTGCTCTATAATAGAGAGAGAGTGATGCTGTCCCTCCCGCAGGAATGAATGCGCTAACGAACGATGGCTCCACATTGTGACACAAACAAGCACTCCGTCACTCGGATCTAATGGCTTTTCTTCTTCTCACGCTCTTTCTTGCACGACACACACACAGCTACATTCCATTCGATTGGCGCCTCAAGCTACGTGCGCCGGGTCTCGGTTCGCTTTCCGCAACACCACGACTGCCATTTTCCCATCAAAGCTGTCGCGCATGGTTGTGGTCAACGGCATCGAGTAGTAGCAGGTTTCGCACAAGCAGAGCGCGTTGCCACTGCTCAAGCCTGGGTCGCTCGTCGTCTTTTTGGATTCGGGGTCGTCGTCCATGAGCTGCTGCATGCAGAAGCGGCATCGCGGACTTTTTGTCGGGCTGTCAGCCACGGAGACACCGCCGAACGCCGCACATGCAGCAGATAAGCTCGTTCGTCTCCTCCGAGTTGCATTGCTGTACGAGTGGTTCGCGTGTTTGTCTTCTTCTTCGTCGATGTGGGTCATCTGGTTCAGGTGTTGTTTCCCACTACTAGGGCTTTTCGAATCAAACAGACTCCTTAACGTCACTTTCCCCCCTGTTCTTGGACCGGCAGTCGGAGTTGCATACGGGAAAAACAGCGACGAGGTGTCCTGCGTCCATGGGCTCTCATGCGCGAGTGCTGGTGGCACCGATGCATCACACCCTTCGGCCACTGAGTCTAGGTACCTGTTTCCTATAGTAGTGGGCACACCCGCATCTGCAACGATCGAAATCTTCATGCGTTTCCTCAGTCGGTGACCTCTGCTGGCAGCTCCCACCCCAGCAGACGGTTCATGCACTATCCCTAGCTCTTCTTGTGGCTCATGCCGCGGTTCTGCTGAGCGGAACGCATCCATTTCACGCTCCTCTTCCGTGTCGTCTTCTCTGCCGCTTTTCGCCACCAACTCCACCATGTTCTCTGCAAATTTGCCTTCGAGCAGCAATGCCTGAGCGTCAATGCTGTCCTGTAGCCACGGATGACTGCACACTTTTTCAATCGATATCCTCTCTTGCACGTCCACATGCAGCATTTGCGCCAACAGATCGCGCAGCTCGTCGGTCACGCGGTTCTCCATTTGCCAAATGCACAGCAATTGATTGACGCCTCGGCTCTTCACGACGCGAAAACGTGCGTCGGAGTCGCTTGCCGTTTCAAAAGGAGGCACCCCCGTGACCATGATGAACAGCAATACCCCCAGAGACCAAATGTCGGCTTTCAGACCATCGTAGTATCCGTCTTGCTGGCACGAAAGCACTTCGGGTGCCATGTAGAACGCTTTCCCCACGCGTCCCGCGCACGCCGCGCCGTAATCACTTGCCAGACCGAAGTCGGCGAGGCGACAGTGCTTGTGCTCATCCACGAGGATATTCTCGAGCGAAATGTCGCGGTGCGCGATATTGTGGGCGTGGATGAAGCGAACCGCACACGTGATCTGCTGGAAGAAACTTCGCGCCGTCTCGAGACCGAGGGAGCGCTGTGGCGCCATCTGCACCTGGTCGTAGAGCTCTCCGTACGGACAGTAGTCAAACACCAGGCAGCGCGCATTCGTGGGCTGGTCCACAAAGTCCTTGTGAAGCAGCAGGATGTGGTTGTGGTTGATGCAGCTGTTGTATTCACGCGAGCGTTGTTGCTGTTGTTGAGGTATGCGTCGCTGCTCTGCTGACCACTGTGGGTGCACACTGCACGTCGCTCCCATCGTGCTCCCATCGTCCACGGCCGTGGCAAACACGTCATTACCGGAAAGCTGTCGCAGCACGCGCAATTCCACGTCGCCGTCTTCGCGCACTTGCGGTCCCGAGATCGCGCGTTTCGCGTGCATGTGCGCGATACTCATCATCTTCATCGCGTAGTGTCGTCCTGAGGCGCGGTGCTGCAGCAACGCCACTTTGCCGTAGATCGCACCTCGCAGCGTGCGCACGTACTGGAAGTCGTCCATAAAGCTGCTTTCCGTTCACTCCCGCAACCTTTTTTCTTCTTCCTCTTGAATGGCACAGCTGCGTTTAGATAGTGAAAAGGTTTTGGGAATGGAGAGTTTTTAGCGCTCGTTGTGACCTTTCAAGAATCCGCGACAAGACTGGCGCTCTGTCGTTGACCTCTCTCTCTCTCTCTCTCTCACTCACAAACGAGGCATCGAGTGAGCCAGCACAGCAGTGCGACTTGTCTTTGCGGAACGCTCAGAGAAAGAGAGAGAGAGAGAGAGAGTGAGCACACGCGGTCTCCATGATTTTACCGATCAACAGAAGAAGAACCGACGAAGCGTCGGGTGCTATTTCTGGATCCTGAGTCTTCTTCAATTGAGAATGCAAATGGAAGATGGTCACCTTCCGACGACACTGGTCGCGGGACATTCGGACTTTTGACCCGCTTGGGAGATTGGCAATCGGTCAGTCTCCGTTTAGCTGGTTATCCACAACCACTCAGATTAGCGGTTAGCACGATGCGCAGTCACCGACCAGCATACGAAAGTTAGCGCGGTAACATCCGCGCTGAGTCATGCACAATTGATGTTAAATACGCAGCTGGTATATGCGACATTGCGCTTACTAAAAGCATCATGCAGATTTAAATCCGCACAGTGTCACCATCATCAAATCCCTCAAGCATTGTTGTCCGCACTCCTCCTCCTCCTTCTTTAGTTGGTGCGTGGCTTGTTCCAAACCCACTTGTTGCCCGAATACTTGGTGCCTTCTTCCACTGGACATCCGCCGTGCAAACTCATCGGATCTCCCTCCCCATTCGGCAGCATGCTGTAAAACACGATGACTTTGCGTTTCTTGGGGGGAACTTTCAGACCTTTCGTGCAGTCTTTCATGGTCGGAGGCGGTGGGAGACCACCGGCGCGAGGGAAAACGGTATGCCCACCGCTCGCGACGTCCGACATGTACCAGAACACAGTGATCATGCGGTTCTTGTAGCCATACTCGATGTTCTGGAGCACTTGGGGGGATTTCTGGTGGTTCGCTACCGTGAAATAGTCCAAGTGGTGGTCGTATTTCTGTGTTTTCTCGTAGCGTAGCACCTGGACGTACTCCTGGTGGGTTGCAGGCACTTTCACCAAATCCGCAGTGCGTCGATCGATGTCCTGAACGAGCGGGTGGCTCGACGATGGCAGGAAGTACGTCGTGCTCGTGCGCCAGTCCGTGGCAGGTCGATCTTTGTGGGCGTCGTTCAGTGCCACACCCGACGGCTGCAAATGCTCGAGCGAAAGCTCCAAAATGACGTCGATCTCCTCATCTTTCAGGAACTCATCCACGCCAAACACCAACGGACTCATGCTCAGGGTTTCCAGCACCACATCTCCTTTCCCATACACATCCTTCACGATTGCTAGTTTCAAAAAGAGTCACCGATTGTTTACCCACACAAAGTTCAAAGCCAAGGAGACACAGAGAGCGTACGCACTTTTGTGGCCGATCGCAATGCCTGGCCAGATGAACTGACCGCCTTCAAACAGAAACACAACGCGGTTCACCAGTTCGCTCAGCCGCGACTCGAGTCGAACTCCATCGGGGGTGAAAAACGCGTACGGTTGTCGGTACTTCACCGCATGCTCTCCAATCGGCGCGGCGATGCCAAACATGCGCTCGAGTTCGTGCGTGAACACCATGTAGTCGATCGAAGTCTCGCTGGTTTGGTTGGCGTGCATGCCATCCTTGTACCCCGTGATGAACAGCCTGCATGTATCGCACAGCAAAACGATCAGCAGATCAATGCACACATATCATCACAAAAACACCAGGCAAACAATGCAACGACGCGTACGAATCCAACGGCGACTTCTCCACGCAGATCACATGGAATCCCTTCACAGGGTGCACTTGTGTCAGGTACTGGCGCGCCTCGGCACAATCCACGGAGCGATCAAATGTGTCAAAGTGCACCGAAAACGCGCCACTATCGCCACCACCACCATCAGCAGTAGCAGTACGCAGAGCTCCACCAAACGATGTCACGTCCAATCCCAGTTGCGGCGCGATCTGCTGAAGCGCGCGAGATGTTGCGTGACGCACGTGGTCTGGATTTTGAACCGCAAACGCCACGATGGCTGCGCCGAGGAGTGCCACGAGCGCCGTGAGTATCCACGACTCGCTCGCCGACGCGTTCGCTGCTGAAGGCGCCTTCTTGTCATTGCTGCTGCCGTGTTCGCTTGGCGCCTTTCCAGCTTTTCCTGCGTCATTGCGTCTCGACGCTGTCGCGTTTTTCGTCATCGCTGCTTTTTCTGCGAATGAGCAAGTGACGTAAGAGGGATCTTTTTGTTGCTGTTTCAGTAAGTTCGGTTCGACATTGCATTAAATGCGGATCGATCCCCTTTTACATTCGATGATCACGTTTCCCTTCAGACGACATCCTGAGTGACTAAAAATGGTAAGTGCGCTTTCTGGTCTCGTACTTACTGTGATCGGAAGTGCTTTTTTGATCCGACTTGTGTTGATGATGCTTGGAATCTCGAAGAGAAGAGCTCCAAAAAAAGCAGATAAAGGGCAATCGAGAGAGAGGAGGGTGATCGGCGAACAACCATGACGACGACCGAGCGCCATGCGTCTTCGAATCGGCACCGTCACCACCGTCACCAGGACCGCAGTCAGGATGCGGATGGAGTGCGCGACGCGCGAAGCGACGACAAGAGAATGCGGAAACCGAAGAAACGATCGTCCGAATACTCGCGGCATCACGATAACGATGGCGATATGAAAGCAGCTACTAGTGGTGGTAGTGGTGGTGGTACTGTGGAAGATGCAGCGAGCATGTGGGAAGCCTTCACGTCACCTGATGGACGACCCTACTATTACAATACGGTGAGGACGCGAATCGCGCGTGTCGTGTGTGGACTGACCTGCACTTTACTGATTGACTCATTGATCTATTGCATTTGGACATGCACCTACTAGATTACAAAGGAAAGCCGATGGAAGCTCCCCAAGGAGTTGCGCAAGTCATCCGCAACAGCACCAGCGCAACATCCCGAGGAAGAAGTGACGAAAGAGAAACCCAAGCAGACATACGAGAATGGAACGAGTGGGAGCAAGCACAGGGACGAAGGCGGCACCAGCTCTAGCACTCGTACAAGTGCAGCTGCGGGGACGAAAAACGAACTCGTGCAGCGGCTTCAGGCGTCTCTAGCGGGAAGAATCAACCCGATGATCAACATGGGACCCCCGCCGATGATCCACATTCCTCGCGACCATGCGACTTCTGAGCAAGACACACGCTCGCACCACAACAGTACGCTCAGTCATCAGAGCTCCGATGCTGGGGGCGGCGGCGCTGTCGACGAGCAATATGAGGACGAGACGGCGAATATGACTGCAGCAGAACGGCTGCGGTTCCTGCGGCGCAAACGCCAGGAGACGATGTTTGCAAAAGAGAAAATCGTCGAGGAGGATGATTTTATGAAGGAGTTTGCGCAGAACATGAAGAGAAAGCAGGCGTTCCAGCGGAACGTCGTGGAACAGGATCGAGAGCAGCAGTCACCGAATGCAAGCACGGAAGCTAAAAACGAACCAACACGAGCAATAACAGGCGCAAACTTCGACTGGCGAACGAAGCGAGAGAACGAGGAGAAGGCAGCACGCGAGTTCCGCGCTGCGCAAGAGAAGCAGCGAGAAAAGGAACGAGAAGAGCAAGAAGCATTAGAGCGAGAGCGTCGAGAGGAGCGAGAGAAGCAGCGACGAGCGGAAGAGCAGGAGCGCAAGAGAGAGCGAGAGATGGAACGCAAGCAAGAGCGAGAGGAACAGAAGAAGCGAAACGAGGAGGAGGAAAACGAGCGCGAAGAGCAGAGAAGGATGCGTGAGAAGCAGGAGCGAGAACAACAGCAGCTGCGAGCGGAGAGCGAAGAAGAGGTTGCGCACGACGCTGGAACGCTCTCCTTACATGGTCAGAAAGGCAAGGACGAGAACGAGGAAAGTGAGTCCATGATGGAGCAAGAGCGCGAAGGAAAGGAGGAGAAGCATGTCGACAAGAGCACTGCATTGCCTCATGTGGTCGCTGTCGAGGATGGTGGAGGCGATACGATGGAGTCCGATAAACCCACCACTTCCAGTGCGCCACATGGTCACGAGGACAACTCGCTGATGGACGATGGGGATAATGAGCATCTGCAAGAAGGGAAGCAAAAGCATTCGAAAGATGATGGTGAGCAGCACCATAAAAGTGCGGAGGAAGGACGTTCAGAGCAAGAGGAGGAAGCCGAGCGCCTGCGACTGAAACACGAACGACGAGAGCGTCGACGCATTGCGAAGCTGGAAGTCGCTGTTGCGGCGCAAACCCTGGAGTCCCCGACCAAGAAAAGCAAAAGCAGAAGGCAGTCGGTCTCCGACCATCACATAGCGGCGGTTTCTGATGCAAACGAGCAGCAGTCCATGTATCCTCCTCCGCCACCAGCATCCTGGAATGGATTTCCGATGCCATTCGCGTATCCTCCTCATTCGGGAGGTGCCGCCGTGCACCCTCCTTATCCGTTCATGCCACAGCCACACATTCCAACGCCGCCACCTTCGTTCCCAATGTATTACCCGTACATGCCACCACCTCCAATGATGGTCGGATACGGCGCTCCATCGCCGTCGATGATGCTTGCTGCGCAACCTCCACTTTCCGCAGGCATGGTGCCAACGGCACTCATCCCATTCGCGCCAAACCAAGTGTCCTCCTATGGGTACTACGGAAGTGGTGGTGGTGCACGTCAGTCGCACCCCGTGGTAGAGTGCTGTGAAGGCTGCAAAGGGACGGGAGTCGGATTGGTCGAGAAGAATGGTTTCTGCAACCATTGCAACCGTCTTCGCCTTGACTTCATCGTCGCATCGGCGAGGATGCGTCAGCGCTGCTCGGTTTGTGGTGGCTGGGGACTCGGACTGGTCCAAGCAAGCGGCAACTGTGACCATTGTACCCGCCAGGGCACAGCCGCTGCCGATGCTGCTGCTGCTGGTAGCATTTCTCTACGAAGGCAATCGACTGGAGGGGTTCATCTCTCTGGTGCGAGAGCGACGCCGATTGCGTCGATGCTGCAGTCCAGTGCGAAGAAAGTCACGACTGCCGACGATGCGAAACTGCGCAACATCGAGTGGGATCAATCTTCTTCCGACGAGTCAGAGTGGGACGAGTAGGCGACGAAAGGGCAACGAAGATGACACTCGATCGCTCTGGCTGGTGGTGTTCATGTCAGAGCAGCTCCCAATTCGCGGACGATAGACTAATCTGGTCACAATCGACCCCCAGTTTCGACAAAGATAGATTATCAGGTGTCATATTCGCCTACCCCTTCTCAGTTGTGTGTCGAGTCTGAGTCACCAACCGGTAGCTACCGGTATTTGCTCTCAATCAAATTGCTGCGAAACTGGATATTGACAGTCTCCATTATCCGGATACGGTTCAGCAACATCACTTTACAAGACTGCGAGAAAGTGGCCAATCAAGTCGGTGAAGAGCATTCGGGGTGCACGGTTCGACACTATTGAGCCTGTAGGAAACCATACTCTCCATGTATCAATGCGCCTCCGACTGATGATCGCGGTTGTGGCACAGTCGAAGAAACCCTCTATATTGAATATGCTGGCTAACAACCCGAACTGTTCAGCACGGGTCAGAAAGGGACGGGACAAAGTGGGACCTGCAGGAGGAGTGGGTGGGTACGTCAGCGGTCAATCGCGACGCAATAAGTCACTCCATCCAGATGAACCCTCTCCGCATCTCCCTCTGCTAGCCTGCCTATATCAAGTACTCTCACTGCATCAAGCTCTTCCAACCTCTTCAGATGCGGTAGCAGACGATAAGGTGGTGGTACCGGTGACGAAGGGGGAGAAAGGGCGGACGTTTTCGACCAGACCTCAGCACATGGTGCACAATCTCGATGCTCCGGTGCAACCTGCGCAAGTGTGTTGTGTGACTTTAGCAAGTGCACACTGAGATAGCCAGCCCAAGAACGCATAGCAAGATCCTCCCACCTTCTTCGTTCCCCCCTTTACACCAGCGGCGTTACGACCACGCATCCTCAATATATTCACGCACAAAGGAGGGAGAAGACAGACGACGTCCGCGCGACGCTACACACGCTAACGCACAGGTACATTGGACGCGGTAGGCGACGTGCGTGGTCATTTTCTTCCGCCCCGCTTCCGCTTACGAACCGCGCAACATGGACGACGCCGATGGCGGGACACATGACCGTCGAGTCCGACGGCGGCAGGAAAGGCGGCGTCTGCGCGTACCGTGTGCTGCAGTATGCATGACATGGGGGGTATTACTAGCCAGCTGTATGGTGATGCAACGCGCTGTGGCGACGTGTGCGAATGCGAGCACCGTCGTGGTCGGCGCGACCGAGTTGGACGCGATCGCGTACGATGGGGGCTGCAATGCGCGCAATTTGAAAGTCACGCGACTCACGGCGACCGATCGCAGCCTGAACTTGTCGAACCTCGATGTGGATGTCGTGAGAAGCTACCCGCGCGTGTACACGATGTGAGTTTTCAGTCTCTCTCTGTATGTGTATGCGCCGTAAAGGTGGAGACTAGATGTGGACGCGCTCATGTGCTTACTCACTCTCCTCATTGTTGAATCAAACAGGTATCTCAACCATAATGACTTGGAGACTTTCCAAGCGGGAGCGGATATGGATTTGAATCACTTGTACGTGCGCCAGGTTTTTCATGCTCTTCTGGTGGTGTCGGGATGACTTGCGCATTCGTATGTCTGATGCAAACAAAACTGGATGCTTTGTGTTTATACATGCATGCACAGAGAGCTACAGGACAACCACATCTCGGACCTGACAACTTTCGAGTTCCCAGTGCGGTTATCGTATTTGTACGTCCGCAAGCAAGAGGAACACATCGTCCTCCTCCCCCTGGTGCTCATTTCGACTGTGTGATTGCTCACTTACTTTGCGGTTGTTTTGTGGTTATGTTTAATGGCATTATAGAGACTTGAGTCAGAACCAGATTGCGTCCCTGACAGATGCAACGCCGTGGCCGTCACCTGCGTTTCTGCTCACGTTGATTCTCGATGAGAATTCGATCGGACGCATCGAAGAAAACGCACTCTCTTCACTGCGGTCTTTGCAGTACCTGTAAGTCTTCCGTTCATGCTATGCGGGAGAATATTCCCGGTTGCTTTGAACCTCCTCGCTGACGGCTCTCTCTTCCACGACACTTGCAGATCTCTGGTGAAGACAGCACTGACCAGTGTCGCTAATATTCAATTCCCAGCGTCACTGAGTGTCCTGTATGTACATTCGCAAGACTCCACTCCCCATATGCTTGGATCTCGCAGACTGACGTTGTTGCTCTTTGATGCAATGCGACACAGGAATGCAAGCAGCAACGCTCTTGACAGTACCTCGTCCAACTTCTCCAATCTTCCAGATACTATCGAGTACTTGTGAGTGTTCGACGCGCTCCTCGTGGTGAAATCTTGTACAGAGGATGCGTTCTCATGCTTTTGGTGGTCAATAGGGATTTGAGCAAGAACAAGCTCACAGAGTTCCCAGCCAGGGTAGCTGAGCTCGAATCGCTGATTGGATTGTAAGTGTTCGTCGTGCCTGGTCTTCACCACCACCCTGTTGAGTGCGACAGTGTCTTAACTGGACGCTCGTTGCTTTTGATAGAAACCTTGCTTCAAATGGACTTACCGAGGTTAAAGGGGTCCAGTTTCCAACGACCTTGAAGAGATTGTACGTACCGTTTCGCTCTGAGCATGCTGCATTCCCTTTCTAATGACAGATCTGTTTCCGCTTTCCCAATTGTGAAGGAATTTGGACGGAAATGCTCTGACAATGATCGAAGTCTGCCGGTCTGACATGGCGATCCTTTCAGAGCTGGATGAGCTAATAATCCCCAAGTTCGAGTTGACGTCGTGTGCGAACGCAGACGCTGTTTTGGAGGTGATTGATAGCATCCCATTTTGTGTACTGGAGCAGTGCACGGCAGCTTCCACTGTCGCTGGCGTTACCCCTGCCGGTGAAATCACGACAACACCATCTGTGACTCCCGAGGCAACATCAGCATCGCCAGATAACAGCGCGTCGGTACTGAATAACGGCTCAAGTGCATCCAAGTCCTCTGCTTTCTCAAGCAAAGCCATTATTGTCATTGGCGGAATCAGCTTCTTTGTTGGTCTCCTGGTGGCAGTGTTTGGATTTGTTCTTTACCGAAGAAGAAAGTTTGAAGATGCCGAGACGAAAGGTAAATCGCAAAGCAATTACCTTTCGTTTGTGATGGAACAGCGTACGAATACTGATCGGGACATGGAAGAAGAGCGCGGCGACAGTTGGGTGTTTGAGAGCCCGCATATGTATCCGAATGCAGTGGCGTTGCTGGAAGAAGAGGAGGATAAGCGCAAGAAACATGGCGAAATGGATGACCTGCTCGTGTACGAGATTCCACCTGAAGAGATCAAGATGAAGGGTGCTCTAGTGAGCAGCAGCTCCGAGGGTAAAGCACACCGCTCCAGCTGCGTCATGTTCGTGGCTGACTACCAGGGCTACCAAGTTGTGCTCCACGCCCTGTTGCGGCAAAAGAAGCACCAGAAACGAGAAGAGCGCAGGTTCATCGAGCAAATCCGCTTGGCAAGTACTGTTGATCATCCGAGCATCGTGCAGTTTATTGGGCTGACCTTTGGCAGCACTAGTCAACAACACCAAGCTGTGGCTCAGCGATGGAAGTTTGCGGTGGTCTTCGAGTACATGCACAACGGATCCTTAGCATCAATGTTCCAAACAGAGCGCAGTCGGCGCGAAGGGAAGATGTATTTTAACCACGGAAGCGCAGGAAGTGCTGTCAAGGGCGGGAACATCTTCAGCTGGTTTCCTGCGGCATCGAGTCAAGAAAACGCTGAAACTGCCGACTACGATTGGCGATGCAAGCTGTCGATTGCGCTCGACATCGCGATGGCGCTAGTTTACCTGCATGCAAGCCAGCTTGTGCACGGCAGTCTGAGTTCATCCAAAGTGCTGGTGAACGAGCATGGTGAAGCTAAGCTTAGTGCTTTTGATCTGAAGCTCCCAAGCGAAAGCAGCAGCAGCAGTGTGGAACGAGAGGGCTCCATGCGTCAAAGTGCAAAGGTGAGGATGAAGCGAATGATTGGACTCAAGGCGTCGTCGTTTACCCAGTCGCAGCTAGGCTCTTCGTTGCTGTACGGTGGTGAAGCTCTCACTCCGACAATGCCAGCAGCAGCACCAGATGTCTCCAGTCCGAAATATAAAGAAACCAAGAGCGATATTTACGCGTTTGGGCTGTTTCTGTGGGAATTGGATACAATGGTCTCGGTGGATACGATGAAGGACCTTGCTGCTGCAGCCGAAGCCGGGGAAGCGCATCACATGCTGAAATTCACGCCAGATTGTCCAAGCGAAATCCAATACCTCGCGCGTCGATGTTGGAACCCAGACATCCAGCAGCGTCCAGATGCTCTGGATTTGCAAGAAGAGCTGGTGCAACTTCTCGAGGGACGGATAACGACAAGCAGCCGTGCAGTGAGCTCGTGGCTACGAACTACGAACCTCAGCTTGATCAGCAGCTTCTCGTCGTCATCCTCATCTGTGTACGCGCTCTCGGAAACCGGGGAAGCAGATGTGTAGAGAGTGCTCAAGCGAAAGATGTTGGTCGTGGTGGTGCTTTCCAGTTTGCTTCCCCAAGGAACACCACCAAGACGAGAAAAAGACAACAGAAGTCCAGCAGATCGCATCGGAC
The DNA here is from genome assembly GCA_023334155.1 of Globisporangium heterothallicum. Lineage (NCBI taxonomy): Eukaryota > Oomycota > Peronosporomycetes > Pythiales > Pythiaceae > Globisporangium > Globisporangium heterothallicum. The sequence goes on from JAASGH010000269.1 coordinate 13,719, forward strand.
TTGATGGTTTCGATCCGACAAAAGTATATATTTGTGTCTGTGCAAGAGAAAACGAGAAGGAGAGCGAGTGAATGCGCGAGGTGTGGGGTATTTATTGCATTTTATGGTAGCCGACAACTCTATAATCCACAGCCATGTTCACATCCTGGTGTATGCTCGTGTCACTCATATTGTGCGCCGAAAGAAGCTCCTGCGGTTCGTTTGTAGAGGAAGCGAGCATGATGGGAATGAGCATGTCTTTTCGCGTCGTTTGTTCGAGTTGTGGTCCCTCGAAAGGGAAAAGCAGACAAACAGCTGGAACTGGAACCCTTCTCCCTCCGCTTTTCTTACCTTGCATCCTCTGTCGCCCTTTGGTAATGAGTGCTGCGAGAGAGACCGAGGACAAGCACAGGTGTAGTGCACCCGATTCAAGTTGAGCGAGGGAATCCAAGTAAAGGGGGAATGGATCTAGCTGCACTCTCGCTGCCATGTGGCGAGGAAAAGAAGGAAGGCAACAAGCAAACGAGTGTGCAGGAAGTCGGGAAAGAGACGGGCCAGTGCACTGCAAAAGCGCCACGACACTCCGCCTTTTCTTTCTCTATTGTTGCCACATCGTACGTACTTTTTCTTTTGTCCGTCACTTCAGAAGAAAGGACGTCCTTTACGGTACAGAGCGGTCCGTGCTGACTGCCCAGTCGAGTCCAGTCCACTACCGTGCACTGTCTGCAGTCAGCAGGCAAGCAAAGAGCGAGCGAAGCTTGGCAGCAAGCGACCGCTCCAACAAACAACCGCGCCTCCTTTCTGCGGACACACAAGAGAGATCCAGTTTCCTGCATATCTGGGGACCATCTTCCCGCGAAAAAGCGCCATCTTCCCATTATTCGTCTTCGCTTCCTGCAACTTTAACCAACGCGGAGTGCGGACGCGCAGGAAACACAGCAAGCCCAACCTCTACAGCAGTGCGCGCTCTGGTCCGTTTTTTTCGAGAACGAACGGATCTGGCGTGTCTCTGAGGTGTCTGACTGTCTATCCTCCTCGAATCAAAAATAGAACTGCATGCGGCGCGGAGGTGGCGGCAACGACAACATGATGCGTCCGAGCCATCGCAGCACGACGTCCAATGGCGGCGGCGGCGCCTCGAATGGCACGATCCTCGTGAACCTCGACGTGTTCGTCCAGCGCGCGACCGTGGGACACGACATCTCTCCCTTGGACGAAGACCTCATCGTGCTTTTCCGACGCAACTCGAAGGAGATCACGTCCGAACCCACGCGATGGCATTCGGACCACATCGCGGAATGGAACCAGCATGTCGGCATCCAGACGTCGCTGTTGCGGGGGAAGAAACCCGTGTCCATGCACATGAACCCGAATGGCACGTACCCGAATGAGTTCCTCAAGAAAGAATACGAAGTCGTGCTCGTGGCGGTATGGGATTGTAGATGGGATAGCCAAGCGTTTTCTGTGTGGTGCTCACCTTTCTTTCTGCATGGATGTTCGTTATGTGTGTGTGCAGCTCCCAAGTCACTCGGCAGTGGCGTTGTTTACCGTCGACTTTGCTGACCTCGTGCAGCCACAGAACCCGGTGCGCCACAAAGTGTACCGCATTTCGCCGTTGAAATGCCGGGATCTGGCGGCGCTTTTGGAGTTTGAGATTGTGTGGGACTACGCGAAACAGTCGCCGCAACAGGGCAGCAACAGCATCAGTGGCAATTCCATGTCGTCGCTCCCATCCTCCATGATGCCGTCCCCCATGATGATGCAGACCGCGAACAGCACAAGCAACTCCGTGTCGATCGCTGGACTGCCTCCGTCGTCGCTGCTATCGACGATAAAGCAACAGCGGTACCCGGACACCTCGTCGTCCATCTCGTCTCGACGCACGACTGCGAGTATGAGTTCACAAAACAGCGATCGCGATCCGTTAGCGGACCTTGCCGGGTGCTCCGACTGCAGGTCGTCGAAGCGCCGACTGGAGCGCAAGGAGATGCAGATTTTGCAGCTCGAGTCGTTCCTGAAAGAATCACAGAAGCGCATCGACTCGCTCATCTTTGAGAACGAAGAGCTGATCATTCGAGAACAGGCGGAGACAAAGAACGGCGGACAATATCGTGTGCTGACGATTCGGTTACTGCAGGAGTTAGAGATGGCGTTCCAGTTCTGTGCGACCCAGGTCATGCAGGCTCAGGAGAGTGGTGCGGACATGTCGACCTCTTTTATGTTTCTTCCGCAGTTTGAGTTCATGGAGCGTGTCAAGAAATTCCATTTTGAACTCGAGTCATTGAGTGGACAGAGTGGCGATGACGCAGGTCCAGCAGGGTTCAAGGATGCGCAAGAGGCGTGGAAAATATTCGATTTCCGCAACGAGATGGAGACCGCGCTGGAGCGTAACCAGCGACTCCAGCACCAACTCGAGTTCCTGAGCCGATCGCTTGTGTACGAGGTCCAGGACGGTCCAGTGCAGCCACTATCGATCCCGTCCAAAGGTGGCTTCAATGGAGGAGGCGGTTTCTCGCAGGGCATGCCGCAATTGCGTCGCACTGGAACGGACACCTCTGCAGACGATTTCGGTCGAGGTTCTGATAACAGTCTCAATGACTCACTCGCAATGAGTCGTGCGGCTCCCGTTTTTACGATGACCGAGCAGCTGAACAGCCTCGAGCGTGAAAATTTTGTACTCAAGGCGAAGTTGGAGAGCGCGCTTGTGGATTTGAAGCACTACCAGACTCCAAACCACCATTCCGAAACCTGCGATACCACGAGCTCCAGCAGCCATGGCACAAACACCTTCAACGACGATGACAGTGTGCAAATCGAGCTGGAACAAGTTCGTGAGGTCAAAAGCTTGCTTGAGCAGGATAAGGCGATGCTGGAACACGAGAAAACGACCCTGGAGCAGGAATTAAGTGGCGCACGGATGGAAATCGACAAGTTAACGCAGCGACTAGAACAGAGTGCGCCGGCCAGCTCGTCAAATGGTGCGCCACCTCCATACCCATTTGAGCCTTCGTCGGATGGGTCGGCAAGCGAGCGAGGATCGTCAGCTGCGGCTCCAGGGTTCCTCAACAAGATTTACATGGATGTTGGTAAAGCAAAGATCGCCTTGGAAGAAAAAGTGAAGCAGCTGAACATTTTGCTGCGTGAGGCAACCGATGACAATTTGCGACTACAGGCGAAGCTTGAGGCGCAGATGGAAGCCGAGGCAGCGAAGGGGTCCAACACGGATGGCGAGCAGTACGACACCGACATGAACTCTGCGTCTTCTTCCGATGGCGGACCGAAAACGGTGGGGCTTGGCGATGAATACATCTCAGCAAAGCACCAAGAGAAACAGGATGCACTGGAGCAGCAAATCCAAGAGTTTCAGAAATCCCTGGACGAGAGCTATAAAAAGCTGGCAGTTAAAGAGCAGGAGCTGACAGCACTGCGGGATCAGATGTCAGTCAACGCGGATGCCGCAAAAACACTCCAGAGCGCCAAGCAGGACGTAGAAAACGAACTGGAAGCGGTGCTGGAAATGCTGATGAAGGCGCAGGATCGAACGACGGAACTAGAGGGCCAAGTGAAGCAGCTTCAGCAGCAATTGGAATCCGCTGAACAACGCGCGAATGCAGCCGAGTCTTCGCCTCCTCCATCTGTGCCGTCGTCGCCATCCTCTCTCGTTCTCAGTGGCGGGGGTCGTGGAGATGAAGTCGCAGAGCTTACAAAGCAGCTTAAATTGTCCAAGCAGGAGGTCATGCAGCTCCGCTACCGTAGTAACCAAATGGAGAGCGTCAACGAGAGACTGGAGGACGCGTTGAAGGAGAAGCGGACGCTCGAGGTGAAGCTTACCGCCCTTGAAGGCCAGTTGTACGAGCACCGCAGCCGAACGATCAGCGACAATACATTCGCCACGGACCAGAATGTCATGGTCGCCGAATTGCAAAAGCAGTTAGACCAACGCTCGGCCCAGCTTCTCATCAGTCAGCGCGAGTTGGAAACGATTCGCCGTGAGCTGACCTCTCGACCAAACACTGGAGCAGAATCCGCTCCAACTAGCACGGATATTGAAGAGCTGAGTGTCAAGGTCAAGAAATTCGAGCTAGAGATTTCGCGTTTATGTGACTGCAACGAAGAACAAGCGAAGAAACTGGAGGTTCTGGGTGACCGTGTGGTTGCAGTGACTCGTGAACGAGCTGAACTCGAAGAGATTTGCCAGCAGATGGTGCAGGAAATGGACACCATGACGCGACTAACTGCTGATACGGGCGACAGTGTCCCACATAATGGCGATTCTGACGACGATCTCGAAGAAAAGGCTCCAGCAGCAGTGTTTGCACCAGTTGCGGTCTCTGTTCCTGCTTTGATCACCCCGACAAAAGTGACGGACCGGTACTTGGCTGCGAGCGATCGCAACAAACCGATGTCGTCGCCTGCTCGGCAGATTGACGCTCCTAGTGGAGCTGCAACAAGTAAAGTGGCTCATCTGATTAAGAACTTTTCGGTCGACGATTCGAGCGAGTCGACCACTCTTCGGCGACCAAGTGATCCGTCTGTGAAGAGAGTCCAAAAGTTCGATTTCCGAGCGCGAAACGGATCAAATGCGAGCGCTCGAAGTACCACCAGCACGGGAAGTGTTGTGGAGGCAATGGCAGCGCGCTTCCGCTCCGGAACGGCAAGTTCTTCCTCGCCAATCGAAGAGTAGCTCGTTGCACCGACCGCCGTGGGAGAAGAGAGGTATTAAAGGAATCAACATATTATCTAAGTTTTGTCAACACCCGCGCGCACGCTTCGGTATTTTTCGTCGTTAGCAGCAATTGCTCAAGTGTCTAAGCGGACGGTGAGCCGCACGTACCGCAAAGGGTTCGTGAATGGAGCGTGTTCTTTCGAGTCTCTTGAACTTCTTTTGGGAGTGCATGCGTTCTTGGATCTTTGTGGGCAGAAGACAAAAAGGAAAGGTGTTTGGTGTGTTTGTGTGTGTGTGTGCGTTTTAAAGTGGATGAGTTAGTACTACAACGAAGACGGTATTCGCAAGACCAATCATGATAAGAAGATCAATCGCAAACATGCATTGCCTATCGCTGAAGTCCAGTCTCGAATGTTGCTTTTCTGCATCGCTCCAGGAATGGAAAAGGCGACGAGCATTGCAAACGCCATCGTTGCCAGAAGACGAGGGAGACGATAAATAAATACGTGGTACTTTCATTCGTACACCACACACACACGCTACAACTACACGTGCCAACCAGTGGATCATCCTTTGTTCTCTTCCTTCAGGTTTCCTTCCACTGCAGTTTAATCCAGAGCTTCGACGTCTGAGTCGTACGGTTCAACGACACTGGTGGACCCGTGCAAGTGCACCGTCGCATTGTGCTTTGTCAATTGATACACGGACTCGGCCTGCAGACGCAGCTCCGTCATCTTGCGCCAGAGTTCCTGCCGTTCTTGGTTTGGATCCCGATGGCCACTCGGTTGCTGCGGTTGCTGCGGTTGGTGCGGAGCTGCCATCATCTCTATCGGCATGGCAGGAACAACGTCACTCCGACTGTGGTATTGCATTCCAGGGACGCCAGCAGCAGCAGATTGAGGTGCAGTCCATTCATGGAACTCGCCGATCTCATCACCGCAGATTTCCTCGAGCTCTGGCTCGTACTCGCTACTGAAGCTTGAGGCTTGCGAGTCTCGACTCGAATCCGTCACGGTCGTCGAGATGCTGCTGCTGCCAATGGAGACTACGGAAGAGATGGCATCGGATTTCAGATTGCGGTACTGTGAAGATACGACTCGAGGCGGCATCGGTGTCGTCGCCAGTTTTGGCGGTGCCGCCACCTGTCGTTGCTGTCGTTGTTCGCTCGTCTCTTGATCGACAACGGGTCCGTACCGCCCCGATTGAATCTCGTGCTGCGCGACTTCAAACGCGCTGGATTGGTTGGCATGCGCAATGCAGTTTTTACAAAACACCCCCGAGAACTGCTCGACCGCGTGGTTCTTTTGCGCGTCCACGAACGACAGCGACCGAGTCATGCGGCATCGAGAGCACATTTGCACACAGCAGATCCGGCACGTCCCCACGCTGCTCAATTTGCCAAACTTCTTCGAGCACATCCCACACGCAAACATATTGCTCCGTACCATGGGGATCGTGTGATCGCCGCTCTTCTGGCTGCCAAGAAGCCACAGCAGTTTCTTGTTGTAGGCGCAGAAGACCGCATTCGAGGAGCTCAGCAACGCATTCGCTGCGATCGTAATCGCGAGCGACTGCGCCATTTTGCCACCTGGGTCGACGTTGCCGCGCACGAAGAGGTCGACGGTGTTGTTCGAGAGCTGCGTGTAGATCGCGCAGTTGGCGAATCGTCCTCGCAGCACACCGTGGTGTCTCAGGTCCCCGCAAGTTGGCAGACCCACGGAGTGACGCAGCAAGTACCCGAGGCGAGTGCCATCCTGGCGCGTGATCACCCCCGAGGCTTCCAAGAACACGAAGTCCCGCGGCCACACGAATTTCTGGTACGACGATGGAATGCCGTTGACGTACCACTTGACACCAAGGAATCGGAAAGGGTCCTCGGGCGTCGGCATCTGGATTTGGTTCAGCACCGCACCGTCGAGAAGGTGGTCGTCCACGTACGCGGTGCGCAACATCATCTCGGCCGAGTCGTGGGTGCTCATGCCGTACATCACGTCCTCGAGTGTACCGGGCACGGTGCCGGAGACCACGAGCTCGGGTATCTTCCACTGGGTGCTCTCACGAGGACTCCCTCTTCCTGCTGCTTCACTGGAGTCTTCGGAGGACGAAAAGGACAACGATGACAAGCCGTTTGAAGCGAGCGTATTGTACGGATCGAAAGGCGCCAATGCCGACACACCGCCTCCGCTGTCTTCGTTCTCTTTGCTGCTTCGGGTGGCGCGGTCTACGTACACGGTGCAGCTCTCATGGTTTTTCACGACCTTCCAGCGGCTTTTGTGGAACGTACGCGCTGGGGGTGGACCAAAGTGGTCGTACTCGAGCAGTGCTTTCCGAAGCTGCTCCTTCGCGAGCATTTCGAATTTTTGGCATTCCGCAGGGGAAAGCCGCAGCGGAGGGAAAGGAGACTGGTCAAACAGCGCCTTCATCGCCATGCTGGTGATGCGCTAGGTGCAATCCCGATACAAAAAGTGCAAACGAGACTACCGCGATGGCCACTGGATCGATGCAACGCGAGACTTGCTCTCGAGACGCCAAATGGGACTTTGAAGCGGGAAGATTTGGTCCCGACGATTGCTGGACTGGGTGGTGGATGAGCGAGAGAATGAGTGAGCGAGTAAGGGAACTTTGGAGGCTGAAGTGTGCAAAGTGCAACTGGCGCGCGCTCCCCCGCTAGGTACGTCCAGGTACAGTACAACAAACAATCAAGTGCTCGCAGTGCAACTTCTGGGAACATAGAAGGAGTGGCGAAACACCAAAGGATCCGTTGCATCCACTCCCTCTATCGTAGCAGCCTCTCTATCACGAATGCAGGACTTCACACGCGTGCAGTGCTCGTGTTGCGGAGCCTTTCTAGGAGACATCGATGGTTTCCGTAGCGAATACAAGAGGGTCTGAGATGGTCACATGTTGTCACTTTGGAGCAGAAAAAAGAAGACGGTTGAAGTTCAGAAGCGAGTGCGAAGCAATGTGCATGACCTCCGACAGTCGATCCGAGGTGCTGTTTCGACCCACGCATCCCCGCAAACAGCACGCACATCAGCTGATAAGGCCCCTATAATGTGATCTCCGGACCGAATTAATATTGTCTCGGATCGTAAGCGACAGAGAGGTGTGCAGAAACAGCACATCCGAAATGCATCAAGACTTTCCGACAAAATGAGACCCTGTGCGACTTTTTCTATACCTCATCATCTTTGCGATGACACCGGACGTTCACAACAGCGGACCGCCACGCACCTACGGCATGCGCCAGATCAAGAGTCCCCATCAACCAGCAACTCTTCACCGACCAGAGAGAGAGAGAGAGAGAGAGAGAAAAAACAGAAAAAGCAACAAAACCCAGTGCTTGCATTTGCACCAGTGCAACGCAAATCCACGGTGGTCCCACCGCTTGCTCTCCCTCTCCGTCGCGTTTCATGCAAATCCCAAAACCCGAATCAACGAAGCGAGCGGGATCCATACCACCGGAGTGTGTCCCTCCTGTTTTCCAACTTGTCAGCGTCGAAGACTCCAAGACGCCTCAGCCGCAGTGTGCAGAGTTGCGTTTTGTGCTTTGTACAAAGTCTGGTCGTGGAGAAGGAGTGAACCTCCGGTCGTTTTGCGTGTGACGAATAGAACGAACACCAGCCTCTCTCTCTCTCTCTGTGCATATGTTGCTCTCTAGTTGAGAGCAGCATCGGGACATGGGTCCATCTTGAGGGGTAGAGAGTCTCTAGACTATCCAAACCGTCACTCGTGCGAACGGCGACGCTGCTCACCTCATGTCGATAGCGTCATCTATAGAGCTGCTTCAAGGAGCAGCTTTGATCGTTGCTGCCATATTGGAGCCGTACTATCCACCATGCGTGTCTGTGAGAAGCCACACACACTGCTGTGCTTCATCCCCACGACGAGTTCTGCGTGGATGCTTTTCTCGCATGACTGCGCTGCTGGCGTGGATTGAAGTGGCGGGGAAACGGTTGTATCCTCGTCCAGCCAACGAAGAAAAAGGGGAACATCACCAAATGCGACTTGATTTATCGCTGTCCGTCCTCCTCCACAACGGTGCGAGTGCCCACACACATTGATTGATTGTACTACAGGGAGTGCGATGCACTCCCACACGCATCCGCAGCGTAATCAAAGCACCAGCACGATGTCGATTTATTTTTTTCGAAAGCAGCGGCGCACCGAACCGAAATCCTGACGAACCTGCTCATTGACATCAGTTCAGCAAGCTGCTGACAACCACAAGATCCTGGCCAAACACGCACCTGATTTGCTGCCGTAAGCTTGCATTCCGCGGAACCTTGCAGTCAGCAAATCGATCAACCATTTCAAATTGACCATGGAGAAGTAATTAAGAGCATTTGATTCATTTTTAGCAATTGCATTGTGTTTCCTTTCCTGGCAGTGTCTTAGACACACAGCGCCAGTGGTAGCTCGGTCTCCAGACTCCTCCTTCTTGCACTTTGGGTTAATCTAGCTCGTCCACGTCCGAGTCGTTCGATGCGTCAACGGAACCGGAGCCACTTATATGCATATCGGTCGTCTGCTTCGTCAGCTGGTACACGGACTCCGCCTGCAAGCGAAGTTCGCTCATTTTGCGCCAGAGATCCTGGCGGTGCTGGTTCGGATCCAGGAAGTTACTCTGCTGCGGCGGTGGTGGGATAACAACTGGCTCAGCG